>CM016618.1:84649678-84918071 GCA_005393395.2 Gossypium australe | reverse complement strand
CTTAAGGGACTTGATATTGACACATCCCGATGCCAAGAGGAAGGTCGACATCTTCGCCTTAAGTATCTATGGCCTAGTAATTTTCCCGAGAGCTTTGAGGCATGTGGACGAAGCAGTTGTTGACTTATTCGATCGTCTTGACAAAGGAGTTACGCCAATACCAGCCATTCTTGCCGAAACGTTCAGATCTTTAAATGCGTGCCGGAGAGCTGGCGAGGGTAGATTCATGGGATGTGCGCAATTATTGCTAGTTTGGTTCCATAGCCATTTCTGGAAAATAGATAGAGTTTCTTGTCGAGTTCACTATGAAAATTATTCCCCGTTAAAGGAGTTGGTGGATAAGCCCAAGAGAGACGACATATCAGAAGAAAATTGGATCGCACTCCTTCAAAATCTTCAAGAAAAAGACATTGAATGGAAAGCCCCTTGGTTTGTTCCCGATGAAATTATCTACCGTTGTGGGAGTTATGATTGGGTCCCTCTGCTAGGAATTTGGGGAGCCATTGGGTATGCTCCTTTGCTTGTACTAAGGCAATACTATTCAAGACAGTTTATACCAACGACTTACGGCCTAGCTCAGTTTGAGTTTTCGTATAAAGGGAATAATTCCAAGAAGAAGGTTCGGGAGATCGCCGATGCTTGGAAACAAGTTTGCCGGATGAAAAGAATTGCTGTAGGTCCAATGGTAACCCTCGAGTATAATGCCTGGCGGAGTAAGAGAATAAACGATAACATCCCTGAACCGACACACGATAATACTCAACCGATAGAGAAATACTTACAAGTAGTCCCTTCCGAGACGGAGATTATAAAGCAAGATTTTGAAAAAAAAAATTCAGAGTTGAAAAAGAGGATAGAGCAACTAGAAGAAGAAAAGATGTATTTGATGTTGGATATGGATGCCCAAAATTCGGAGGTTGAGAGATTGAAGAAAGGAAAGAGAAAGGCCGAAGAAGATCTAGAGAGCCTGAAGACGGATTATAGAAAGCTGCGTCTGTCAATGAGGACCGCCGGATTGGGTAAAACTTCAGAACAGTGGCGTCAAGAAATTCGAGAAGAGAAAGCCAAGGTTGATCAGTGGAGGGAAAAGTTCCAAGAGGTTCAAACACAAAGAGATGTTCTAAAGAAGACTGCAAGTGAGAACCGAAGGGAGAATGAAACACTGAAAGCTCGATTAATAGAACAAGGAAAGATGTTTGACCAAAGACACGACTCTACGGTGAAGCTAAAATCAAGCCTAAACCAGATTGAAGAGTTAAAAGGGAAATTAGTAGAGCTCGAAATGGCACTAGAGAATAGTGAGTTCCAGTTCCAACAATCTCAGAATCAGGTCAAGGAAAGGGATTACGTCATGGGTGAGGCAGTAATACAGATACGAGAAGTGGCTGAACATCTACAATCCTTAGCGGTCCAAGCCGACGTATTAAGCATACTGTATGAATCAAAGTCAGACCGGGGTCGAGAGTTAGCCTCACTCCTCGAGAAAATTAAAATTCTAGGCATAAGGGCTAGGTCGCTTATATGACTCAATTTTATGTAAAAGATTCTGTTTCTTAAACAAGCTTTCTATAAGAAATTGAATGAGAATCGACGCCTTTTGCATTCATTTCACGCATTCGCATTGCATCCATTCGCATGCATCACAACATTTGCATAAAAAAGGAGCCTAATTGGTTAAAAACGTGACAGAAGTTACCCTGGAAATCGACGAGGATCAACCTATTGTACATTACTACAACACTCGTCGTAAGGCAAAAGCAATGGACCAAAGATACGAACAATTCCAGAAGGACATGGAAGACCAAATGAAGAAGTTTCAGAAAGAATTGAAAGACCAGATGGAAAAGGCTCAAAAAGATATGGTGGCCCAAATGACTCAATTAATGAGTGGGATAACAAACAAAGGAAAAGACCCTACAACTAGTACCGGGAAAGAAAGCGAAGGCCATCCTCCAGGATTTACTCCACCCCATGAATTTACAGGCCTAGAACACCCACCTGTACTCCCACCTGCCCATCTAGGGCAAGGAGTATTTGCATCAAGTCACGGAACTAACCCAGCTGACCCTATTGTCCCAGATTTGGATGATCCTGTGGAACTAGCTAAGTTGAGAATGAAGGATCAGGGTGCTCAAGCCAAGTTTAAAGATCTGGAAGAAAGACTCAGGGCAGTAGAGGGAACTAGAGCCTCTTCCGCAATGAGCGTCAAAAAGCTCAGTTTGGTTCCTGGTCTGGTCTTGCCCCCAAAATTTAAGGCACCAGATTTTGAGAAATACGATGGAACAAGGTGCCCAAAGGCACATCTCATCATGTTTTGTCGGAAAATGGCTGGTTATGAGGACGAAGACAAGTTGCTGATACACTGCTTTCAAGAAAGCTTGATAGGGTCAGCTCTCCGATGGTACAATCAACTAGGAAGAGAAAAGATCCAATCATGGGATGACTTAGCTGCAGCATTCTGTGAACAATATAGACACGTCTCCGACATAGCGCCTGATCGCCTAACATTGCAGATGATGGAAAAGAACCCATCTGAGACCTTTAGGCAATATGCTCAAAGGTGGAGAGACGTCTCGGTTCAAGTGGAACCTCCACTAACCAAGACGGAGATCACAGTCCTTTTTATCAACACTTTAAGAGCGCCATTCTATGACAAGTTGGTGGGGAATGCCACAAAGGATTTCGCAGATGTCGTAATATCTGGAGAGCTCATCGAAAACGGCATCAGGAACGGGAGGATGGAAGGGTCTGAAAGCTCTAAAAGGCCATTTAAGAAGAAGGAGCCAGAAACCCATATGGTAGGGACCGAGAATCACTACACTCCTAATCCATACCCTATCCAATCTCGACCTCAATTCCGCCCAACTCCAAACCTCTACTTTCCTCCCCAGAACCTCTATTATCAAACCCCTCCCCCTTATCCCGTCTATACCGCTGATGCCCAAAGACCACTCACCATCTTCTCACCAAATACCACAACCGCTCCGAGCCAACCCAGAAATGAGCCGAGGCCACCGAGACCCAACCCCGAAAAACCTCAGTTTGCCCCTATTCCCATGACATACGGGGAACTGTGCCCAAAGTTGCTAGAGAAACAATTAATAGCACCACATTACATAGCACCTTTGAAACCTCCCTACCCTAAATGGTACGATCCTAATGCTAGCTGCATGTACCATGCCGGAAACCGGGGGCATTCCACGGATAATTGCCTAGCCTTTAAAAGAAAGGTTCAGAGTCTAATTGATGCGGGTATTCTACGTTTTGATGGGATCAGTACGGTGGCCAGAAATCCGCTCCCTAACCATACTGAAGGGAACGTCAACATGATGACAAATGAAGATGGCCGGCGAGCTAGAAGTCGTGTCTCCGAAATAAAGACGCCATTGTGGAAAATATGGGAAATAATGATGAAAAAGGGTTTGCTTGGTCCGCTTGACAAAAGTTCCAAGGAGGAAGATACAGAAGGCCAAAGTTTTTGTGTCTTTCATGGCATAGAAGGGCACCGCATCCAATCTTGTGAGAAATTTAAAGAATTGCTCCAAGATATGATGAACAATAAGGAGCTTGAGGTCTATGATAAAAAGGAAGAAATCATCGAAAAAGATGTATGTGCATCCGGAGATCAATCATCAGGACCCCCTTATAGTGCTGACCGACCTCTGATAATCTACTACGAGGCAAAAAGGGAAGAGGTAAAACCGAAGATGATAATGCCAACTCCGTTCCCTTACAAGGAGAGCAAGGCGGTGCCATGGAAGTATGATGTAGGCATCACCATACCCGAAGCTACTACTAGTGACATTAGTGAGGTGGGGCATTTCACCCGTAGCGGGAGATGTTATTCTCCCAAGATGGTCGAACCGGGAAAGAGAATCGTAAACGCGAGTCAAAAGGGGAAAGCGCTGATGCATGAAACCGAGGCTGAGGTTGAAGTACAATCTGGACAAGAATCTAAAAGGCCCGTAAGTGAGGACGAAGCACACGAATTTTTGAGGTTTATCAAGCACAGCGAGTATAACATTGTGGAGCAATTGAACAAGCAACCAGCAAAGATCTCAGTGTTATCTCTACTGTTAAACTCCGAACCACACCGAAACGCTCTATTGAGTGTGTTAAACCAAGCGTATGTGCCGAGTAATGTACCCGTGGAAAAACTCGATAGGTGGGCAAATAACCTAAACGCAGATAATTTCATCTCTTTCAGCGATGATGAAATACCACCAAATGGAAGGGGCTCCGTCAAGGCACTACATATCACGGCCTATTGCAAAGGTTATATAGTACCAAGTGTACTCATTGATAACGGGTCTGCGCTTAACGTCATGCCTTTAGCAACACTATCCAGAATGCCGGTGGATATGTCTTATTTGAGACCTTGTCATTCCACGGTCAGAGCGTTTGATGGGACGCGACGAGAGGTCATGGGAAAGATAGAGATCCCTCTAGAAGTAGGCCCATGCACATACAATATTGAATTCCAGGTCATGGACATTGCACCTTCGTACAATTGCCTCTTAGGGAGACCTTGGATCCATTCCGCTGGGGCAATCCCTTCATCTCTCCACCAGAAAATGAAGTTTATCATGGATGATCGCTTGATCACAGTCGCTGGTGAGGAAGACATCATCGCGTCTATCTCCGCTGATGCACCCTACATCGAAGTGAACAAAGATGCAGTAGAATGTTCCTTCCGCTCCTTTGAATTCATCAATGCTACTTTCGTCGCTGAAGGAAGTAAAGCTCCCACGCCCAAGTTATCAAAGAATACCAGGATGGGAATCAAACTAACGGTTGGAAAAGGAGCCCGAGCAAGGAAAGGCTTGGGGAAATACCAGCAAGGGATGGCTAGAGCGCTAAAACCGGTACCCCACAAGGCTCGATTTGGCTTAGGATTTAAGCCCGACATGCAACAAAGAAGGAAACAATTGCAAAGGGAGCAAGAAAGAAGGATCGCAAGAGTCACAGGTCGAGAATTAGAGTGGGAACCCATAACATATCCGCCTTTGTCGAAAACATTTACCTCGGCCGGAATTATATTCCCGAGAGAAGAGGACCCGCGGAGTATGGTGTCATGGGTAGAAAAGGGTCTACAGGACTTCAGCATAAATGTCATTGGCAAAGGGAATAATGCGATTGGAAACTCTTCGATGATACGCCCTTGTCCTCCAGGATTCACTTTGAACAATTGGACTGCTGTGGATCTCCTTGTAGTTTCCAAATCCCCTCCGGAGTAATGCTCAGTATTAACTTTTTGTATACCCCTAAGCTGTAGGGGAATATGTTGTGAGAGTTTATTTTGTCTATCTAGCTTTTAAAATGAAACATGAATAAAGATGCATTTTGTCGCGTTCTTTCATTCTCATTGGTTCCACATTCATTTCTTTCTTTACCTGTCCCTATATATCCCATATCATCATGTCACGATGTCCATCTATAGTCTTTTCTTTTTTACTTTTCAGGTGCTCGGATATCAACGACATGAACAATCCTGTTATGAGTCCTAAAATCGAATTCGAGAAGGCTATTTGTGTAGGAGAATTCGAGGCTGAAGAAGACGCCGAAGATTATGCCTCTTCCCCAGACCTACTGAAATTGGTAGAACAAGAGGATAAACAGATTTTGCCCTATCAAGAATCGGTCGAGACAGTGAATTTAGGAAGTGAAGAAAAGAAGCAAGAGGTAAAAGTCGGGACCTCCATATCGGAAGACACCAAACATGATCTAATCACCTTGCTTCATGAATACAAAGACGTGTTCGCATGGTCGTATCAAGATATGCCAGGTTTGAACGAAGATATAGCGGTCCATAGACTCCCACTGAAACCTGAATGCAAGCCTATCCAACAGAAGTTAAGGCGGATGAGGCCAGAAATGCTCTTAAAGATAAAGGAAGAAGTAAAGAAACAATTTGATGCTGGATTCCTGCAAGTCTCTAGATATCCAGAATGGGTAGCTAATATAGTCCCAGTACCGAAGAAAGATGGCAAAGTACGAATGTGTGTGGATTACCGTGATTTGAATCGAGCCAGCCCTAAAGATAATTTCCCGCTGCCGCACATTGATACATTGGTAGATAACACGGCGAAGAATTCGTTGTTCTCCTTCATGGATGGATTTTCGGGCTACAACCAAATCAAGATGGCTCCCGAGGATATGGAAAAAACTACGTTCACGACGATGTGGGGGACATTCTGCTACAAAGTGATGCCGTTCGGTTTAAAGAATGCCGGGGCAACATATCAAAGAGCCATGGTGACACTGTTCCACGACATGATGCATAAGGAAATAGAAGTCTATGTCGACGATATGATCGCCAAATCTCAAGGAGAAAGAGAGCATGTTGAAAACCTCCGGAAGCTGTTCGAAAGACTGAGAAAATTCCAACTAAAGCTTAACCCTGCTAAATGTACCTTCGGGACTACCTCGGGGAAATTATTGGGATTCATCGTCAGCGAGAAAGGTATCGAGGTTGACCCGGATAAAATAAAGGCCATACAAGAACTACCGCCGCCGCGCACACAAAAGGAAGTCAGAGGATTTCTAGGGAGGCTGAATTACATTGCTCGGTTCATTGCTCAACTCACCAAGCAGTGTGATCCAATTTTTCGACTCCTTCGAAAACACAATTCTGGAGAATGGGACAAGGAATGCCAAGAGGCTTTTGACAAGATAAAGCAGTATTTATCTAGTCCTCCGGTGCTAGTACCGCCAACCCCCGGAAGGCCACTAATACTATATCTGACTGTGTCCGAAAACTCAATGGGTTGCGTCCTGGGGCAACATGATGAATCTGGAAAAAGAGAACAGGCAATCTATTATCTCAGTAAGAAATTCACGGAATGTGAGACAAGATATCCGACAATCGAAAAGTTCTGTTGTGCTCTGGTCTGGGCAACTCGGAGGCTTAGGCAATATGTGCTGTATTATACGACGTGGCTGATTTCGAAGCTAGACCCAATAAAGTACATGATGGAGTCGCCTGCACTCTCAGGAAGAATGGCACGATGGCAGATCCTACTATCAGAGTATGACATCGTATACGTAAGCCAGAAATCGATTAAAGGGAGCGCAATAGCTGATTTCTTAGAAACTCGGACAACAGAGGAGTACGAGCCATTGAGATTTGACTTCCCAGACGAAGACTTGATATGCGTTACAGAAAAAGAGTGTGAATCGTCAAAAGAGAAATCATGGAAGATGAGTTTTGATGGCGCGTCAAACGCGTTGGGGCACGGGATTGGAGCAGTCTTAGTGTCACCAGAAGGGTACCATTACCCCTTTACTGCCAGATTAAATTTCTTCTGTACCAACAACATAGCAGAATATGAGGCTTGCATCATGGGACTTCGCGCAGCTATCGAGCAGAACGTTAAGGTCTTGGCAGTCTCCGGGGACTCGGCATTGGTGATTTACCAAATCCGTGGAGTTTGGGAAGTAAGGGACTCGAAGTTGGTTAAATATCGCGATCTCGTTATAGAACTGGTCGAAGAATTCGAAGAAGTGACTTTCAATTATTTCCCACGGGAGGAAAACCAGTTGGCTGACGCCCTGGCCACTTTGGCTTCAATGTTCAAAGCAAACCGAGAAACAGAAATAATGCCTCTCCAGATGAGCATATACGAGGCCCCGGCGCATTGTTTTAGCATTGACAACGAGGCAGACGAGCAACCATGGTTCCATGATATCTTAGAATATGTCAAGAATCAAAGATATCCCGAGCAAGCAAATGAGAACGACAAAAGAACAACCAGGAAATTGGCAGCAGGGTTCGTTCTCGATAGGGACATCCTGTACAAAAGGGGAAAAGATCAAGTCCTCCTGAGGTGTGTGGATACTGTTGAAGCCAGAAAGATACTCGAAGAGGTCCATGAAGGAGTTTGTGGAACGCACGCCAATGGCTTCACTATGGCCAGGCAAATTATGAGGCTCGGTTATTACTGGTTGACAATGGAAAGCGATTGCATTAGTTACGCACGAAGGTGTCACAAATGTCAAGTTTATGGTGATAAAATTCATGCAGCACCTTCACCCCTTCATGTCATGACTTCCCCGTGGCCCTTTTCTATGTGGGGCATGGATGTTATAGGGCCAATCTCCCCGAAAGCTTCTAATGGACACCGATTCATTTTTGTGGTCATAGACTACTTCACAAAATGGATAGAAGCTGCTTCGTTTGCTAATGTGACAAGGACAGCAGTGTGCAGATTCTTAAAAAAGGAGATCATATGCCGATATGGCTTGCCAGAAAGAATTATTTCAGATAATGCTTTGAATCTAAACAACAAAATGATGAAGGAAGTGTGCGAGCAATTTCGAATAAAGCATCACAATTCCTCACCCTATCGCCCAAAGATGAACGGTGCAGTAGAGGCCGCTAACAAGAATATCAAGAAGATCATTGGAAAGATGACTGAGACGTACAAAGACTGGCACGAGAAGCTACCATTCGCTCTATACGCATATCGCACGTGTGTGCGTACCTCTACAGGGGCAACTCCTTTCTCTCTGGTCTATGGAATGGAAGCTGTGCTGCCCATTGAGGTGGAAATCCCCTCCCTGCGAATCTTAATGGAATCAAAGCTAGAAGAATCTGAATGGGTTCAGGCTCGATATGACCAACTGAATCTGATTGAAGAAAAACGCTTGAAGGCAATTTGTCACGGACAGATGTACCAAAGGAGGATGATCGCAGCCCATAACAAGAAGGTGCGTCCAAGGGAATTTCGCGAAGGAGAACTCGTGTTGAGGAAGATTCTCCCTATACAAAAGGACTTTCGAGGAAAATGGGCACCGAATTGGGAAGGACCATACGTCGTAAAGAGAGCTTTCTCAGGAGGAGCTTTGATCCTCACTGAAATGGATGGGAAGGAGTTACCAAATCCGGTAAACTCAGATACCGTGAAGAAATATTATGCCTAAAAAAAAATAAAAAAAATAATAAAAAAAAACGAAAAGGGGCATCCTGATAAACAGAGAAGACTTAGGATGAAGACCCGAAAGGGCATCCTAAGGAAGCAAATTTGGTCCGGAAAGGCAGGAATGGGTTGAATAAAGAGTCAAACGGCGAGATCATAGTATTGAAGCGGACTCCGAAGCTCAAGAATCTTCTACACGAAAAATCTTGCTCGAAAAGATTCAGGACGAAGAAACATGGAGAAGTTCATACGTCGGATATCTAGAGCATTTACTACAACTAAACTTGTTTCCTTTTATAATGCTTTCTTAATCGAGTTATTCCTTGTCAATTTTCTTGCTGCTTTTGAAATAAATATAGATACGAGGAACACCTTTCATACCTACTTTGCCATTTTCATGCATTTTATTCATGATTCGTTTTGGAGATAAATAGTAAAACTACACACTCGAAACGAAAAGAATATGAAGCATTACCTGGATGAGAATTGGGTAAATATGGGAGCTTCAAAGCAAGGACAAATTTCAAAAAAAAAAAAAAAGGGGGACAAAAAGAGACACGAATTACTTGTAGAATCCGAGGGCGAGTATCAAGCCTGAGGAAAGTCAAGAGTCGAAACAACGAACACAGGCCATCATGAGAGCCGTAACAAGAAGAGATATATTACAAACAAGACAAAGACACATGACATAATCATGTAGACATTTAGGACAAACACATGCATATCATGACATCATCTCGCATAACACATACAGGTACACCAGTAAAGCAAAAAGTTCTGACAATGGTTGCACCAAACCAAGGAGAAAGAAGACATCCGAGTTCCACCAGACGATACATTTTGAGCTTCCAGTTTCAAATTATCAACTCATATCAGAGAGAAGTGAGTTGAGCCTCGGGTCAATCCCTGAGGTGCCTTTTAATTTCTTTTCAAAATATCAACTCATATCAGAGAGAAGTGAGTTGAGCCTCGGGTCAATCCCTGAGGTGCCTTTTAATTTCTTTTCAAAATATCATCTCGTATCAGAGAGAAGTGAGTTGAGCCTCGGGTCAATCCCTGAGGTGCCTTTTAATTTCTTTTCAAAATATCAACTCATATCAGAGAGAAGTGAGTTGAGCCTCGGGTCAATCCCTGAGGTGCCTTTTAATTTCTTTTCAAAATATCAACTCATATCAGAGAGAAGTGAGTTGAGCCTCGGGTCACACCCTGAGGTGTCTTTTAATTTCTTTTCAAAATATCAACTCATATCAGAGAGAAGTGAGTTGAGCCTCGGGTCAATCCCTGAGGTGCCTTTTAATTTCTTTTCAAAATATCAACTCATATCAGAGAGAAGTGAGTTGAGCCTCGGGTCACACTCTGAGGTGTCTTTTAAATTTCTTTTCAAAATATCATCTCGTATCGGAGAGAAGTGAGTTGAGCCTCGGGTCACTCCTTGAGGTGTCTTTTAATTTCTTTTCAAAATATCAACTCATATTCAGAGAGAGGTGAGTTGAGCCTCGGGTCACACCCTGAGGTGTCTTTTAATTTCATTTCAAAATATCAACTCATATTGAAAGAGAGGTGAGTTGAGCCTCGGGTCATACCCTGAGGTGTCTTTTCATTTCTGTTCGAAACATATCAACTCATACTGCGAGAGATGAGTTGATGCATCAGGTCACATGCTGAGATTCAAAAAAAAAAAAAAACTCATGAGAATGTGGTTGAGTCTCGGGGCACGCGGAGGTACTTACAGAAGAAAGACCAAAGTTGCATTGAGCAAAGTGAATGAAGAAATTCCAGTGGACAAAGAAGATTGAGCAAGAGCAAATTGAAGCTACAGACCATATCTATCGGGAGTAGCATAGGAGTAGACTGAAGATCGAAGCCCCCGAAGATAACAAGGAAGTAGTTCCTCAAAGTCCCAGTGGAGAAGATCAAAGCCTTGAAATCACATCGAAGCTAATCAGGGTACTAGCTACTGTGCCCTTGAAGAAGCAATGGAACAGGAAATGTTATCTCCCTGAAGATACAACGAAACGGTGAAACGGATCAAAGCGACAAGTTACAGTTGAGTTTGAAGCTGATTGAAGAAGACGAGGACCAACGAGTCAAGGTTTGGCCAAGACCGGGCAAAATTGGTTCTTTTATTTGTCTTTGCTCTGTCATCGTTTCACGACAATGAGCAAAGAGGGGCAGCTGTAAGCACCAATTTTGGCCCGGGTCTTTAACCCAGGGCCCAAAATCCAATAAAAAATAAACAGTCCATTTACAAAACCCACAAAACCCAAAAATCAGAAAGGCCCAATAGGCCCGAAACCAAAGAAGATCAGGAAAGAACTAGGGTTTTGGAACCCTAGCAGCGCCGCGCGCGTGTGGACACGCGCTCCTCCACCAGCGCCGCAGCACCCACGCGCGCACCATCGCCGGTCTCCACTTCCCATTGTCTCCCACAACCTGCAAAAGAAGACAACCACAACAGCAACAAAGGCAGAAAAGAACAAAAAGAAAAAAAACGTTGTATTTTGTTAATATTCGGCTATATAAGGCCGATTAGGCCTCTGTAACAAGGACCTCTTTTTTCGAAAAAAAAAAATCAAAAGGAACAGATTCAAAAAAACACGAAGCTCTATACTCTCACAAACCGAATTACCAAAGCAATAAAACAAAAAAATCAAAATCCAAAAGCCAGATCTGAATACTCGAAGGTTCTTTTTCTTTCCTTTTTTTCTTTTCCATTTCGCACCTTTTTTATAAATAAAGATATAATATATATATATATATAAGATAAAATATATAAAAAAAATAAAAATAAAAAAGGATCTTACCTTTTCCGGCCACCGAGCGACGGAGCCCGGCGAGTCAACGGCGGCCGGGTTTCGCCCTTTTGCGCATCGGCAGAAAGGGTGAGAGAGAACAGAGAGAGTATTTAAAAGTTTTTTTTTAAGAGAATGTAAAAATGAATTTTTGGGGTGATTTTGGGGTCTTTTAAAACATGAAGAAACGGCGCCGTTTCAACAAAGGGGGGGATCCGCGTGTTGACCCGGATCCGCCCCCAGGGTCCGCGTGTATTATCTCAAAGGGGCTAATTGCGCTTTAGCCCATTCGTCCTTCTGAGACTGCACAATTGAGTTTCTTTTCTTTTAAAATTTCGCCCTGAAATTTTATTGTAGTTTCGATCGAGTCCCCACCCCATGCGCACCGTTTCAGTAAAAGGGGTTATTGCCGTTTCGGTCCTCCTAGGTTCCGCGCGCGATACAAATCAATCCCTTTCCTTTTTTATTTATTTCGAATTTACCCCAAATATTTGGATTTCATTCGATTTTAGCCATTTCTAATTGTTTTTAGTTAAATTCATTACCTTCGTTATATGTAATATTATTATTATTATTATTATTATTAATTACTATTATTAGTATTATTAGCCATGAGTATATATTTACTCTTATTATTATTATTTTGTTATTATTGTTATATTATCATTGTTATTATATTATTATTCTCGCACTTATATTATTTTATGTATATACATCTCGTATTATTATTATTACTATTATTATTTATCATTATTATTATTATTAGTATTATTATTATTGTTATTGTTATTATTATTATTATTATTATCATGTATATTATTACCATTATTATTATTATTATTATGGTATTTACTAGTATTATTATTATCAGTATATATTTTATTACATTGTGCACATTTAGTAATACTATTATTATTATTATTATATATTATTATATTACACATATCTAGTGTTATGATTACTGCTATATATGTCCTTATATTGTACATATTTTTATTATTACTTTACTATTATTACTATACTAATTACTATTACTATTATTATCACTATATTATTATGTTATATATTTGGCATCACTATTATTTTTTACTTATTATTATACTATTATTACTATTTTATCATTGTATTTATTATTACCTCTATTATCACTAGTATAGGGTTGTTTTAAATTTCTTTATTGTTATTTTAATATTATTGCCTTAATTTTGTTTTCACTGTTGCATTTTTCATTATATGTTGTCTCGTTTTTTGTCATTCTATGTAGATCATCAATTTTAAAATCACAATCTAACACTTCGTTTTGTTTA
The DNA here is from genome assembly GCA_005393395.2 of Gossypium australe. Taxonomy (NCBI): domain Eukaryota; kingdom Viridiplantae; phylum Streptophyta; class Magnoliopsida; order Malvales; family Malvaceae; genus Gossypium; species Gossypium australe. The sequence goes on along the minus strand of CM016618.1, from coordinate 84,905,054 downwards.
CTAAATTCATAAAATAAAAGGTTTCATGAAAGTAATATTCGTGAATTGGGGAATTCAAAAATTCGTGCCCAATCGTGCTGGGTGTGACTTTTTGTTTGACCGAACAAGTGGATATTCTTTCAAAAATTTTTTCTATTTTCAAATGGGGTGATATTTACGTATTTGGAAGTTCGAAGGATCGCGCCTAATCGTGCTGGGTGTGTTTTCTTTCGCATGACCCAATGAGCAAATACCCTTTCCAAAATTTCAAAAATGGTTACTTGGAGAATTTCAGAGACGATCTTGGATTCAAGGACTTAGATTATCGCGTCCAATCGTGCTGGATGTGAAATTCTATTCCTTCGGAACAAGGGAATATCATCGTTCGATCAAGTTGTTTTTTTTAAAAAAAATAAAATAAAATAAAAAGAGCAAGATTTCAAAAATCATTTCAAACTTTTCGACATTAGGACATCGATTAATCAATTTGGTACCAATTTTGGGCGTTGCGAGGGTGCTAATCCTTCCTTGCACGTAACCGACTCCCGAACCTATTTTCTCGAATGTTCGTAGACCAAAAACCCCGTTTTAGCAAACTGAAATGTTTTATTAAAACAAAGGTGATCCGATCACACCTAATAAAGGTCGGTGGCGACTCCCCTTTTTACTCATTTTCAAAACCCAAGTTCGATTTCCGTTTTGTCAAAAAAAATGGTTACGACAAACCTAGCCTGTTGATAGGGGTTGGTGAAAGAGAATTTGTAAATAACTGTTGTAAGGTTACTTCATCCATGGGTGTATAATCACTTTTGAAGTAATGTCTATTTAATGATTCAAATTCTTCTACCTTCTTGTATTTTTTCTTTTTTTTTTGGTGAAAAATAAAACAAAATTACATCAAATCAACTATTAAGAGAAAGCTAAAAACTTTGTCATGTTAAAAGAGTCATAGAGGTACTTCAAAAATCTATAATGTCGCCTGCCATGTAAGATTAATCTTTGTCAATTGATTTATAATTACTGATTTTATTATATCCTTGAATTAGATGTACTTTTGATGGTTGATAACCGCATAATGAAACATTAGAGAAATTTTAAAAAGGCAAAATATAAATTTTTAATACTTTTTTATAAATAAAAAAGCAAAAAAAATACAAAAATGGAAGAGCTAGTGATTGATGAAGAGAGACGTGATAAATGAGATGTTTTGGAAGAAGGTGGAAAGGAAGTTCGGAACAAATTCAATAATACTGAGCACATCGATAAGTGGTGGTCGGTAAGGTGGAAAATGAGAAATATAACTGATGATGATAAGGTTAAAGAGAAAAAAAAGTTGAGAGAATTTTAAAATGAACGTTGAAAGTCAAAATGTTAGAGTGCCAAAAGTTGCTTCACCACTTTTATTTATAGATTTTAGAGAAAGAATTCACTTAAGTTTTTGAAAGGGGGAAAAACACTTAGAGTTGCAAGAGTTGTTCTTAACAAGAGTTTTTCTTGAATAAAAATTATTCTAGACAGTTCCAAATGTAAAGGTTGTTTCACAAAATTTGTTATGTGGTGATGCTTCTCTTGAAAGAGCTTATTTTAAATAATGACACTTCAAGAAAAACATAATGGTTTAAAATAGAAGTTGGTTTAGACGATTGGTTTAGATTCATGATGTTCAAAGTTGTTTCATGAAAAAAAAACTTAATTGTAGAAGAGAAGAGGGAAGAGAGCTTTCAATTGGTGAAAACAGTGTGAAAAAAGAAAGCCATATAACATCAATTTCAATAGCCCGTTGATTTAAATGGAAACTTTCAAATAGTTCAATGATCAAATTGTAACATTTTTTAGTTAAGTGACCAAAGTGAAAATTTCCCTATCGTTTAGTAACTAATGGTGTAGTTTACCTTAAAAAATAAAGGTAAAAAGATAAATATTCAACATTTAATATTATTGAATTGTTATTAATCTATTGATAAATGGATGCACACGTAACACCGAAAACCTCAAAGAATTTATTCTCTTATAACCCGTAAAGAATTTATAGAGTATGTTAAATTTTTTTATTTATATTTTTATAACCTATATTAATTGACACCAAATTACATGTATAAATGAAAGTTGAATTTTCTTTTTCATTTTTCTCTACTATTCTCTCTTGTTTTTATTATAATTCTTTTAGTTTTCATAATATGAAAAAATATATTTACATTAAACACATTATTTTTAGTAAATAATATTAAAACTTAAACTAAGCACATATTATTTTTCTAATTTTATTTTTTCAATATATCAAATTATTTAATTTTTATTGGTATTTAGTATTATAATTAAATACTAATATTTAATATTTAATACTATGATTTGGTTACATATGATTTTACGTTTGATATATCTTAATATTTTTCAGTTACTTTTTATTTAGTTCAAAATTTTATATATAAAAGTTTCATATTCGTGCTTAGCAAAGCAAGCTGTTCCTCTTTGTACAGTGGGTTAGTTTTCTAAATTGAATTTCAAATTATTTCTCTTTTTTGTTCTATAGCATTAACATTTATTTGTCCTCTCTAACTTATACAAAAGGAGATTTTAACCGTTTAATTAATTTTATTTTTTTCAATTTTTCAATTTGTGATATTTGTTAAATTATCCTAGAATCATGAAAAAGTTAACCTATTAACTTTGCTGATATGATATACACGTGAATGCCACGCAAACAATCAATTAAATTTTTTTAATTTTAAAAGAATATAAATTTTTATTTTTTATTTTTCAAATAAATTAATTACTAACTTGGGATACGTATAGACTACCATGTCTATTTTGAGGTGATTTGTCAATAAATACAAATTCAAATGCATGAAAATTTAAATCGAGATAAAATTAAAAGGTTAAATAAGTCATTATATCTTATTCTATTTACCATCTATAACATATATTAAAATAGAATACATCAAAGGCACAATGACAATTTTAATTCTTAACATCTATATCTTTTGTCAATTTGATTTTTTTTAACTAAATTTGGCCTTGAATATTTTAAAGTAGTCAAATTCAACCATTGACCTTTAAACAAAGTCCAATTAATTTTTTTAAATGAAAAAAAGTAATTAAAATGTTAAATTTGTAAACATGACAACCCATTTGATAATTTATGTATAATTCATACTTGATTGATTTGACATATAAGAGAAATAATATCATATTAACTTGAAGTCAAGAGAGTTAAAAAATTTTACTTGCTAGACCTAATATCCCTCATTCTCTCATATCCATTTTAGCAACTAGCACCCAAAAATGTCAAAGTTTTATGCAGTGTAGTAATGAGATAGTAAATTGATTTAGTTTAGGGAAATATTATGTATATGTTATATAAATTATAGAAGGTGATTTAACTTGTAGATTAAATTATTTCATTTCAAAACAATTTAATAATAGAAACATGTTTTGATAAGGATGTAGTAAAATTAATGATATATTAGTGATTAATACATATAATTGAAGATTTTGAGTTAATTATTTTATTCATGATTATGTTATCGTCTTTAATCAGTGATGATGTGATAATTACGTTGAGAATCGATAATGACAGTGACGTTTATTAACGATTATGTCAACGTTTTTGTTAAATACTAACGATCAACATTAGTAAAATGATTTATTTGATCAATTTGTTAGTTCAAGGCTCAAATTGGTAAAGAAAAAAATAAAAGGATTTAATTGATTTTTTAAAAAAGGTTTGAGAACTTCTTTTACCAATAACCCTAAAAGGTAATTTTAAAAACTGAAGAATGAAAACCCCAAGATATTGAAAATAAAATTAAAAACACAAGACCCAAAAAAGTAGAGGTGTACATGGGCCGGGTCGGGTCGGGTCAAACTAAAAATTTAGGCCCGTTCATTGGGTTCGGGTCGGGCCGGGCCGGGCCCAAAAAATGGGCCTAAAATTTTACCCAAGCCCGACCCATATAAAAATGCTAAAACTCGGGCCCGGCCTGGCCCGCCCGTATTAATTTTTTATATTATTTTATATACTTTTTAAATATATATAATACATCAAAAATACTAAAAAATCAAAATAAATATTTTTCAACAAATTGAAAATAAATTTTAAAAAATATGTAGACTTAAATAACACTAAAATAGATGCAACTTAACAAGCAAATGCCTCTAAAATAATAACAAAATTAACAAATGTCTTTAAAATAATAACAAAATTAACGATAAAATAAGTATTATATAATATATAAACAATAACAACAAAATAATAGAAACATAATAGTAAAATGGTAGCAAAATAAGGAGAAAAACAATAAGAAAATAATATTAAAAAAATAGTTTTTTTTTCCTTTAATGAATTCGGACCGGGCCAAAAATACCTTACTCGAGCCCGGCCCATTTTTTAAACGGGCCTTATTTTTTTGTCTAAGCCCATTTTTCGGGTCTATATTTTTACTCAAACTCTCTCATATTTCGGGCGAACTTCGGGCCATTCCGAACCGCCTGGCCCATGTAGACCTCTACAAAAAAGAACTATGTTATTTTACCTCTATAAAACTCATTAAAAATAACCGATAAATAGAAAAAGAGGGTTATAATTAAGAGGCTTGCAAGGTACACAACCCGACCGTTTTCTTCTTAAATAGCCTTCGCCTTGTTCTCCTCTTCCGCTGGACAATGAGTTGTCTAACTTCCAAGTGCTATGCTTATGTAAATCAAAACCCAAAATAGTGAAGACAAGAAGAGATAGGAAGTGAATGAAATAAAACAATGTTTATTTCAAAGTGCCTAGTCTCAAAGAAAGGGCCATTAGGTGCCATATGGGTAGCTGCTTATTTCTTCAAGAAACTCAAGAAATCTCAAATATCTGGGACTAATATCTCCTCTTCTGTTGGTTAGTCTCTTTTTTTCTTTTCCTTTTCAAATGCCCATTACTCATTTGCTTTTATCTTTGCTTCTTTTGAGTGAAAAATGTAACCTTTTTCCTTGGCATGTAAAAAAAGAAAAGAGAAAGCTGAGACTTTAACAGAGTTATTTTTCCAGTCTCATTTATTTGTTTGTTTGCTTGTTTCAGTCTTTTCGTTTTTTTGGTTACATATGAAGTGAATGAAAGATTATTGTTGTTGTCTTCTTTTTGGTTGGTTTTTTTTGTGTTGTTTACATGAGATGAGAAATGTATAAAGGTAAGTTAAATATTAGGTGGTTAATGGGAATTATATGATAAATTGCCGCAAAGGGTTTTTCTTTTCTTTTTCTTTTTTAAATTTGAAAGTAATTATCACTGTGACCTTGTTTCTGGGTCCTTGATTTCACATTCTCAATCCTATGCTATTAAAAAAAAAAACAATTAAAACCTATTTATTAGTTACAGGAATTGTGATTCAAGTTAAAAGGATATCAAACTATCTCGTGCTTAGTAGAAATCAGGTAATTTAGGCATTTCAATTTTCTGGATTCCTATCTTCTATTATGCATGTTTTAGCAATTTAATTGAATTTCTTTTTCTCGGTTAGACATTCTATCAGGATTTTATTTCTTTTGGTGTATACAAGAATAAGCCAAATAAGGCCTTTGTTCTCATCTTTGTTGAGACAAAAACTTATGAATGGAATATCGTTGTGTTCATGTTTTTATGGTGTTGCAGATGATATTTTGCAAAACCAGCTTGAGATTCTGGCATATAGAGTATTAGCCTACCTCCTCCTTGGTGTTGTCAGAATATACTCCAAAAAGGTTGAATATCTTTTTGATGATTGCCAAGAGGTGCTGATTAAGATAAATGAATTTGTGGTTAGAGAAAAAAATAGAGCAAAGAAGGAGGCCCTGCGATCGGCTTCTTTCTCGATTACTCGACCTGTGTGCTTTGAGTTGGATGCATTTGATCTGGAGGTACTTGAAGATACTAGTAGGTAAACTAATCTAGTTTAATTACAATCTTCATGTCATTTCTGTTTCTTTTATTCGCGCTCAAGATTGTAGTTCTTCTTCCAGAGATAATGAGGTGCCTCGTGAAGAAATAACTCTGAAAGGTATTGGTTTTGCTTTGAAATAGTTTTCTACCTTGTTTTGTTTGCTCTTTGTTTGTTAACTAAACTTTGATGAAACAGATATAGCTTGGACAAATGCTGGAACAATTCAATATTCCCTAGATAGGGTAAGTAATTTGATCATATTGCATTCATCGTAATTTGATCGAAGTCTATTGAGCTTAACAGGTTTATATAAGTCTTTCTTACTGTTCATGCTTGTGGTTTGCTTTCAATTTCTTTTAAAAGACTCGAGTCCAATTTGTTAGATGATCTCAACTACTTGGAATTGTTTATGTTGAATCCTTTCTATTTTCACTAAAAGTTTATCGCTTTTCTTTTACTTTGTTAAAAGAGGTTTATATAAGTCTTTCTTACTGTTCATGCTTGTGGTTTGCTTTCAATTTTTTTTTAAAAGACTCGAGTCCAATTTGTTAGATGATCTCAACTACTTGGAATTGTTTATGTTGAATCCTTTCTATTTTCACTAAAAGTTTATCACTTTTCTTTTACTTTGTTAAAAGTTCATTCAGTTGCCAACAACCTCTTGGCCTAGTGGCAAGATAGAAGTTCACTCAGCTATTGTTGCATTGAAGCCTGAAGGGGCTTATAGTAGTAATTGCAATATACCGAGCATATATGAAAAGTTAGATTTATTGGTTTTCATGTCATTCTTTTCTGCTTTTAGGCTGTAAGGGGTAAGCTTTCACTATGAAAGATTGTTATTATGGAACATGTGTAACCTATACACGCAACATAAATACTCGAATGGTTCTTACAAATTGTCAGATTTTTAATAGTGGCTTCCCTGCTAATATTTCAATGTTGATTTTTGATAGTTTGCGGCATAAATACCTGATTTGCTCAAGTTGACTCTTTCATTCTGTGCAGATTGCGGCATTGGATGATGCTTTCTTGATAGATTACATTCCACCTGAAGAGTATGCATAACGATTTCAGTTGTTAGGTTCTCAGTTCTGTATGTTTAGATATGTTCTATCATGTCTTTCTGAAAGAAGCTAAAAGCCTCAAAGTTAAAAACTTTTTCTAATCATATTATTTTTTCAGCAGTCTTTCATGCCACCTGATGACCTTCGAGACAGAAGCAAGAACATTGCATGATGCATGTGAATCAGAAGCAAGCATGGAAAAGCTTCGGTGTGACACCTTCATTCACGAGGAGGTTTCACATCTTAAAATGGTCTGTAGGGTGGAGGAAGAACCTCTTAACATTGTTAAAGTTTTTGATAAAAATGAGAGAGAGCATTTGGAGGTTCCTGACATGTCTGGTTTGGAGAACCGTACAGTCCAAGAAGCAAATAGAGAGGAAAAAAATGATAGATTCTTGTCGGAAGAATGTCTGAGCCTTCGTTTTGAGGCTGCGGAGGATTCCTCAGGTCCTTTTAAACTTAGTCCATTTGCTAAAGATCAAACTACTAGTGAGATGATTGAGGGTCCAGATCTATTAGAATCAGAAAATGAATTGAATCAGTCTATGGAGGAAGATCATGCATGTGTCCTGGAAGCAAGTGCATGGGTTCCGGACCTTGCTGGCTCATCAAGCAGAGAGAAAAGCAATGATAGGTTCTCTTCAGAAGAAGGGATGAACCTGCATCCTGAGGCTGAGGAGGAACCTCTAATCCCTGTTGAATCACTTGTTGAAGATCTAGTTAATAGAGAAAAGATGGGTTCGCATCTGCCACAATCCGAAAATGAAGTGCACCAGGTATTGGAGGAAGATCATGTGAGCATGAAAGCAAGTAAGGAGGTTCCAGGCATTGCAAGCTCAGAAAACCGTATAGGTAGAGAAGCAAGCAGGGAGAATCATAATGATGAATTCTGTCAAGAAGAATGTTTGAATCTTATTGTTGAGGTTGAGGAGAAATTTCCAGCTTTCATGAAATCTTTTGGTGAAGAACAAACTAGCAGAGAGAAGAAGAAAGGTTCAGATAAGGTGCAACCCGAAAATGAAGTACACCATTTTATGGAGGAAGGTTGCAACTCGGGAGCCGGTGTGAAGAAGCTCCAGGCTGAAGGTTTCTCTGACATGGACCTTCAGGAACCTTCCACACTTGTTAGACCACTTGCTGAAGAGAATCAAACTGATGCAGAGAATGGGAAGTTTCCAGCAATGAGAACTTCCAAGGATGGACAATGTCAGGTCGCTGCTAAAGACCATCCTTTGTCTGTTACATTGGACACAAATCCTCTGTCCATGTTGCGAGATGCTTCAGGTACAAGGAAATATTAAGATGGTATCTTTTCTAGGCCCCCTTAAGAATATAACCTTTCTTGTGTTTGATGAGGTGGACAGTTAACGTGATTCCTGTTTTTTTGACAATTACAATTTTTTTCTTTGTTGCTCAAACTCTTACTGTTCATTTTCAATGATCTACCCCATGTCTAACACATATCCAAAGGACGTTGTATGGAGGTCTAACCGTCATATATAAGGGAACATCATTGAAAAATTTAATATTCCCTTTACAATACTTGGCCCCGAGTTGAAACTTCCTTTTGGGTCATAAATTGTGTTAAAACATTTGTCTAATATACAATTTCTCTCCTTTAACGCAGGAGCTACTACCCCTCATTTTATGCTTATCCCAACTCCTGCTAAAAGGGAACGTGCTCGGTTTTCTCGGAAGAGAAAATGTTTGTTCGATGAAGTGATAGTTTTCCCTAATAAGTAAGCTATGGTTACCTCAAAACTTTATGTAATCAGTTCAAGTAGTTTTATGTTGTTAATCTACTTTATAGGCTAGACATTGTTGGGTAACATTATATATTGTGCCGAGCATCATTGTTGCATATGATAGCTGTATGTATGTGTTGCATTCTGGAGTAGTGTGGATTGGAATTTATGATGTAATTGGAAATAACATGTGTTGTGATGAATGGTGCTGCTTATTAAAATTGGGTGATGTTTGGTTTGATCTTTAAGCCCTAGATATTGTAACATGATGATGTTTCTTCTTATGAGGTGCGCATTACTGCTGCAGTATGAGCAAGACAAAAAGGAATTTTATGGTAAATCTTAGCATACTTTTTCACGCCTTGGTCTGGTAGTTGATTCTGCTATTGTGTAGAATACACACACTATACATATATATTTGTATTTCAACGTCCCAATTTGTGCTGTCTTTTTTCAATTGATTTAATAGTCGTGTCACCTTTCTATGGGTTATGCAGTATCACTTTGTAATTTGGACATTGGTTATTGATTAAAAAGTTAAGGGATAGAAATAATAAACCACACAGCTTCTATCATTTGATTTCATGTTCAATTTTTTGCAGCATAATACGGCAATGGATAAAAGATGCAAGTGATTTGGTCTCTAAGGGGGGAAAGGATGGTCATACTGCTTTGGGTGCAAGGAGGACTTGGATTTCCAGCCTTCCCCAGGGTTTCTTAGAGCCTTCGGTACCCTGTAATTGCTCTATCAGATATATTTCTACATCTTATTTCTTTAGTTATGCTTCTTTGTTAATCATCCTCTTGACAGGCACCTCGGAGCTTAAATCTATTTACTCTGGAAAGAGATTGCGAATTCTCAAATCTGTTAATGTCATAAAACCTCCAGAACAGATGGACACTTCTGAACCTCCTGCAGTTGATGGATCTTTTGAGAAAGCAGAACTTACTCCAGCAACTGTTGAAATGAGGGATCCTCCAATTATGTTGAACCTCTCAAAATCTCCTCTATTTGATGGATCCTCAGAGCAGGCCGGAATTGCTCCACAAACGCCTATTCGGCAGTCAACTTCCCTTGTTGTTGGAGAACAGACAGAAATTGCTCCACAAACACCTGTTCTTTACTCTAACTCATTGAGGCCTTTTGGGAGCCCTAAGGACCTGAAATTTTATAACTTAGATGTAGGACCAGAGAATGTGGATCCTACTCAAAGCATGGAGAAAGAGCCTTCTCTGAATGAAATTGTAGAGAAGGAGTCTTCCCTGAACAAAAATGAAGACCTTGATCTCAATCTGGTGAGCAGGGTGAATTTATGATTACAAGTGGCTGCCTTACTGTGATATGGATTTAGAATAATCATCTGACTGGGCAATTATATTGATGCACACAGGCATTGGTTTACACTTAACCATTAATCATGCATTGCATCAACTTATTCTGTTATGTTTAACACGTAACATCTGTCAAAGTAGATCTTAAATCATCTAATGCACGATAAGGTTGGACTTTGGAGCACAAACCATATTTGGGGTGTTCCATATAATTGTATCAATCACATTACATTTTGTTGTTTGTTGTCTTCCCTATTTGGAACATCCTCTATTGGTTATTTACTTCATTAGATTTTGGGCAGGACATGAGTTCAAATGAAGATGATAACCAGGGACAGGGTAAGAGCTATTCGTAATGTTCTTAATTTAAACTTTGATTTCTTTGGCTTCATTTTAGATTGAATGTTTTTTGTTCACATGCGGTATTCTTACCCGAACTTTTTCATGACTAGCAGATGGATGGTCTTCAAGAACCAGGTAAGATATATACAGCCTTTGCAATGTTCTTGTTCAACTTGAGCAGTTAGTGCGAACCCTGTACAATTTCTTGCAGAACTTTGCTTATTACAAAGTTGAATCTTTGATGCACAGAATGGTGGGAGAGAGATTGCAGATGAGTTTTCTAGATCAAAGGGAAAAAAAGGAGGAGGAAAAGGTGAACTTATCACAGCTTCTGGAAGGAAAAACAAAGAAAGCAAGTGTGAGACTCTTTTATGAGATACTGGTACGTTGTAGTGTCCAATAACGAAAATCAAATTCTCTAGCAATGGTCATTTTTACTCATTTGTTCAGTCTGGTTGCACTGACTTGACTGGTTAAATTGCCATTAAAGGAATGCTTAAGCTTGCATATGTTGCTTTGCTTAAATTATATTCATATTTGGCACCCAAGTATGTGAGTGATGAAAATGTTCAAACTGAAAGCTAAGTAGGTTAGATTTGTTGGTGCAAAATTTGCAGGTGTTGAAAAGTACAGGGCTTGTGGATGTGCAGCAAGAAGAGGCTTTTAGTGACATTGTTGTTGTGAAAGGTCCAAAGTGGGAGGAAATGGGTTTTTGCTTGGGAAGGCATGTTAAATGAGGGTTCACTCTGTAAATGTGTGTTGTAGTTATTTTAGCTGATATGTGAATTGGAAAATATAGGATGCAACTACTTTGTTACTTATTTTGTTAGGATCTTTGTTTTCTTTAACAGCCCTTTTTGATTTTGTATAGACTTAACCCCGAATCTTCAGCTGCAAAGCTGTTAGAAAATTTTGGACTTGGTCCTAGTTTACTTAGAAAATTATCTCTGTTAATATTAAATTTTTTTATTCAGCTTGGGTCTCGAGTAAAGGTGAAAATGCATTTATTTTACAGAATAAATTATATTACTTTAAAAGTGTTTTTTGTCATTCGGAAAAATAGAAATATAAATATATATAGTGAAATTTGAGCTTAAGTTTGTAAATTTTAACATTTGTATTTTACAGTTTCTCTATAAATACATTTATTATATAATTTTGTTTTTTGTTTTTCACCACGTTATGAGTGGGTTTATTAAATTATGTGTAAATCTGTTTTGCTCATTAAATAAATTATAGGTTGGTAGAGTGAAAGAGGTTTTGCTTTATTGATTCATTTTCAATATTTTCAAGTAACAGGATGATTCAATAAGCTAGTAAGAAAAGTTTCAAGTGAGAATATTTGTTTGAATTCAAGCAGTAAATTCATTAATTGGTGTGAGTTTATCTAGGTTCCATTCGTAGGTTTGCCGAACTCAAGCAACCGGCTCATTAACTGGTGTGAATCGATCCATAAGTTTGTTTGTGTGGTAGTGTATTATGTAAAAAAATCATTTCTTTATTTTTTATTTGTGGATTTCATCATAAATAATAAATTTTTGTCATATTTAAATATGGGTCACTGTATATAATGATAGTCCAAGTCAAGCCCATTAGCCCAATTTAATAATTGAGTGCATATCCAACAACTCTGCTCCCTCTCTCGTCTCTGTCATCTCAAACCCTAGATCAGGGTTTAAAGAAATTTTTCCTTTTTTTTTTCAACTAAAATTCCTTCGATTTATCTTTTCATTGTGGCTGAAAATTACGGAAAAATGGCAGCCCAAGCAGCAGCAACCACTTTCAATGGGAACTTAAAGGCTAGTTTTTGTCTTCATCATTATATTGCTTAATCTTTCATTTTTAATCAAATAATCCATAATTGAGCACTTTTGTTGCTAAAATCACCTTACATGGCAATGCACGCTAACTGTTAGTAATATTTACCGACTTAATTATCACTTATTTTGGCAATATGATGCGTAGTTTGCAAAAGTTCCGACTTCATTTTGATTGTTTACATACAAGCGGTGTAGGGAGGTGATAGTTGGAAGATAGAAACTTTGCTGTAAAATAGAGTGTACTTAGTTGAGTGAATATGCTGCGAAGAGAAATCATGAAAAAACATTTTCTATGGTTTTATGTGATTTTGCTGTGATCCCATTGAGTTAAATTGTCAACTATCCAAAAAGTTCTAGATGAATGAGTGGTTTGTAATCCTGGGCAATTTCGTATTTTAGGTTCTTCAGCTTTTAACCTTCATTTATGGAGCGTGATTTAGTCTAATCCAGTAGTTCTAAAGATTTATGCGATTAAAAATGTGACAGGGACCTTAGAAATTTCTGAGCTAAAAATTATTCTAGATAAGGATTTCTGATTGTAGTGCAATGTAAATTGTAAATACTGCTCAATGATAAACACTGGCTCCTTTGTTATTTTATTTTTCTAATTTTTGCTTTAACTCTTGCAGAAAGCACTTGCTGGTCTGAGGCGAATTAATCTGGAAGGTCTGAGATGGAGAGTTTTCGATGCTAAAGGCCAGGTATCTTTATCCTTTTCCGAGTTCTTTCAAAGATAGTTAATCCTTTTGGTATTGCAAAGAGGAGGACTTAAATTTGTGAAACTTGTTTTCTGGAAGCCAGAGATGTGGGGGCTCGGAACCCTCCATCCCTGTACCTCTCTTTGAGAAATGATAATGATTAAAAGGTGATTTTATGGTTTTACTCATTGTGGTTTTCAATGCAAACCCATTTAATAGTATGTTGAACCATTTATTTTAACATGTTTATCCTGCCTGAGGTTGAAAGCAACTAGAATGAAGTTGCATACTTTATTTTGACAGGTTCTCGGAAGATTAGCATCTCAAATTTCTACTGTTATTCAAGGAAAGGACAAGCCTACTTACGCTCCAAATCGTGATGATGGGGATATGTGCATTGTGATCAATGCCAAGGATGTATGTGTTACAGGGAGAAAACTTACAGACAAGGTTTATTACTGGCATACAGGGCAAGTATTACTGTTTTCTGCTGTTTCTTTTAATGAATTGAAGTTGATTGCGTAGTGTGACTACATGGAAATTAATGATGTTTTTGAGTTTAAGATGGTATTATGAATTACAAATATCAAAACATACTTTTTGAGTTTCTGTAAATACAACAGGAAAATTTGACATTCTTAATGTAGTTCTCTGAGATCCTCCTCCTTTATTAGTCTCTAAATTTATGGTTCTTGAGATTGGATGCATCAGTTAGTGATGTTCTACTACATTTCCTTCTATGTATGAATCATATTTATCCTTCAGCTATGTCGGCCACCTCAAAGAAAGAAGTTTAAAGGACCAGATGGCAAAGGATCCTACAGAAGTCATACGTAAAGCTGTTCTGCGTATGCTTCCTAGAAACAAACTGCGTGATGTAAGTACTTAGACCTGATTAAACTATGACCTGTCCTTATCTGAAAACATCATGCTCTGTTATTTGCTTTGTGATATTCAATTTCTCATTTACTTCTGTTAGCCCGCCTTTTTTTAGTATTATTTTTTTTTGTGGCTCGGTATAGTTCAGTTTTCTGTTTTCTTATAGATTATTGCATCTTATGAATGCAGGATAGAGATCGAAAATTGAGGATATTTGCTGATAGTGAGCACCCCTTTGGTGATAGGCCCCTTGAACCATACATGATGCCTCCCCGAAAAGTGCGAGAAATGAGGCCTCGTGTAAGAAGAGCTTTGATTCGAGCTCAAAAGAAGGCAGAGGAGCAAGAGCAAGGTGGTAGCCAAAGAAAAGGCAGAAAGAGGGAAGCCAAAACAGAAGTGGCATCATGAAAAGTGATTTGTGTTCAGTATGGAAGAACCGCAAGTGCGGGTGTAGATCACTTTCATTAGAATAATAGTGTCTTACTCACAGTTTAGCAAAGTTTCTTTATAGCTCAAACATAGCATTACTGTTTTGCTTTTTGAGGTACTAATAGTTAGGTGCAGCAAAAGACGTGGCTTTTGCCTGCATTTGTTGGCTGCATCCCTCTGGTTCCCCAAAGTCTGAACTCCTTTAAACATAAATTAAACTATTTCTTTGTTTAGTACTATTCGCCTAGCCTATAATTTGAAGACAATATCACACTTCAGTTTCTATTTGATTTGATATCCGCTCCAATGGCATTGTGTGATGTAGGAACTTGTTGTTTTCATAGTTTTTTGGTTGAAAAATTCCATGGTCTTTGAGCTATCAATTATATCCTAGGTCTTTTTTTAGGTTTAAGACCCCCTATATCCGGTAGCCACATTAAGTACTGACGATTCAGAAGTTGAGCGCCGAACGGGAGGAACTCCGGTGCCTACTTTCTTCATTTTCACAACTTGAGAACGAGACCTTGTTTAATGGGTATTGAGCTCTTTACCACTCACCCAACAGGCGTCAGGTATTTCAGGCGTCTTTGTTGCTTGGAAAAATCAACCATGGCGTCATGAACTGAATTTTTGAGAATGCACCCTCGGATTTAACTGATGTATAACCGAAGGTCCCTGCAAAGTGATTCCAGAAACTGAAATGAAGTTGCAAGCTTCCGTCTTCCAGATCTTTTAATGCTTATAACTTGGTTATTATGATGGAATGATTTCATAATAAACAAAGATGTTGAGGTACACAAATGTGTAGTAATTCGAATTTTTTGATTCTCAGATGCCAAAGTATTAAACGGAACAACTAGAATTGGAACTCGTGAATGATATTTGAAACATTGATAATGTAACTTCAGAGAGGTTAAATAACGTTAACATGTATATATTATTGTACCCCTCTATAGCTATCAAAGCTAGATCATTTTCCCCTTTTTTCACCTTATGGAAAAACTTGGAAAACTCAAAAGCTCAAATATAAATATTGTAACTAAATATGAAAAACGTCGTATTGATAACCAATCTATTTTGGTTTTGTAAAAACGAAATGCAAACATAATTTAAAAAAGTTTGTTGTAAAAAGATGTATGAGAAAATAAAATATCCATTTTAGATAATTTTATCCGAAGGCACTTTTTCAAAAAATTAAAAGCTATTTAGCTCGGGTTAAACTCTTGGCTTAAAAGGTTATTTTTTAATTTGAAATCTCAATGGTAAACAAAACCTGAATAGATTTGAATTACTTTTCTATCTTGAATCAGACAAAAAGCCATAAAATGAAACCAAATAGAGCTTCAACTACGGGCGAAGAGACTCAAAATGGCGTTTCTTTTACAGATTCAATGGCGGGGGGCACCGGCACCAAGGCAGAAAACAGTAATAGTGCTGCCCCTTCAAAGCACAGAAAGGTCCATATAACCAATGACATAAATGAAGAGGAATTAAGACAATCCACAAAGTTTATATTCAATGCATCTCCCACCAACATTGCAATTCTTTTAAGTTCAGTCAATCCTTAAAATGTAAAACTAAAATCAAACTCACCTGCAATTCTACAGATTTCAAGTCTTAAAAGTTCCTTCCTACCAAAATAAAAGGCTAGTGGCAAATTCTGCTTTCAATCAAGGGAATTTAGAATACATTGTATTCAAAAAAATTGGATAAGAATCACTGGCACCAAAATAAATAGACGCATCAAGCAACCAAGAAATAAAAAGAGTTTGGCTTGTAATCAACATGCACAACCGCCTCTTTGCTCTGTTTCGGTCACAGCCTCTGGTATGCCCTGGAAATATCTGCAATCATATGCACATAAGATATCAGTCAAAATTAAATCATAAACTGCATAGCCTTGTAGTCAATCTTAAAATGTTAAAACCATCTACACAAGACCCAATATTTTTAAAGGTGAATAAGTGGAAGAAGAAACAGTTTATTACGGTAATTTTGGAAGTTATATTGTATTTTGGCACCATTGAACAAATAGTATGGAAACAAAAGTGCTAATGCGAAAGAGTGATAAAAAGGAATCGCATATAACTACATCACAAGAAGAAACATGAAGATTTATATCCTACTAAACAGTATACAAGTAAATTTTCATCTATATCAATTACAATAAGTATGCTGGTAATAAGTAGGCATATGATAAAAGCAACATGCTTCATTGCATCACTGTCATAGGTTTTAACCTTGACTAAAGACAGCAGAAGTTATCATGATTCTCATGCAAACCATTTCCTGTGGAGTTCTAATTCTTGTGATTTCCACTGCTCGCTTAAAGGGCTTAGGTCAGCATACCACATTGAACTGTGTAGAAGCAGCTTACTCTTTAATTACATATCATCTTTCCTCATCAAGCACACAAATAGGATTATAGTAGCACATTTCCACTATTTATTAATGAACCAATGTCCAAATGAACAACCCTGTTAAGGAATATGGGTCTACCTAATACTGCATACCCTATTCTTTTCTCTAAATATATATGTTAAATTTATGACTTTCACACTACGAACAAAAGATATATATGTTAAGTTTGAGACTTTCACACAACCAATCAGATAAGACGAGGCAAATCCAGTAATATCCTAAACAGGTTAACAAGCAACTGTACCTTTTATGCTCCTAACGTAACCCAAATTATACTCTAAAAAACATGTTGAAATGTTAATGACATATTCCATTATTCCTTGGCAACATCATCCTCTTTCCCTACAAATTATAATGTCCCAAAAGCTAATGATCACAGTGTGCAGTAAAAATGAAAGACGAGCATAATTATCTCTGAATCAACAGTGGTTGATCAAACAATGCAACTTTTTTGTCAGTAACACCATGTTGGAACAATACTAGTGTAACTGGCAAAATTCACTCCAACCAGGGAATAGACTTACATGTCCTGCTCGCGCTCATTAGCTAGAGCAGTTTTGGCAATACAAAGGAATGCAGCGTCAACATTGATATCTTCTTTTGCTGATGTTTCAAAGTAAGGCATGTTTCCTTTTGATGCACACCAGTCTTTTGCGTTCTTCTCTGAGACCTACATGACTCAAGACATCACCTTTTAGGCAGCTGTGTGAAGGTAAAAGAAAATTTTTTAAGTGTAGATACTATATTTCCTTACCACTCGGCTATTACCACCATCTATATCTATTTTGTTCCCAAGCAATATAAAAGGAAATGTCCTGGGATCAGCTGGATTTGCCTGGAATGAAAATGAAAACAGAAACCACATTCAGCACTCAAAACGGATGGAAACCACTTGTTCAAAGAAACTAAGATACAGTTTAGAGGAATGAAAACATAAACATAAAAGAGTAAGCAACCTCAGAAATTAAATGGGCTGCTAGGAAAGATCATGCACATTGAAAGGTCAACAGGTCACATGTCTCATAATCAATTCCTAACTAGACAAATATTAGCATGATGCAACTAGGCACCAGAAGGGAAAAAAATTGATACTCCCATGAGAGTCACCAATCCTTAAAGGTGCTGTTCCCTTGCCCATAATTACTAAGATCCTCTTTTGATCTGCTAACTTAAACCCATACTGCTTCTATGAACCAGCTTTGACCAGATGACTAAGCAAAGAAGTGTTGGGAAAATACGCCCATTGATGACCAAAAGAACAGCAGAAGGGCAAAAAATTAGCTCAAGTCAGAAAATCAGAATGCACATTTGAGGTTATATCACTCGCTCTAGTGGCTAGTGGCTAGAGGCAATTATCCAACACTTCTCTAAATAAAATTGTATGTTTCGTACATATTCTTTCCAGGTGCAAAAATGAATAACCGTGAAATAAGAAATGATGAAGACAAATTGACAAGGATAACAAAAAACCAGTTATGAGACCCATTTTTACCTTAAAGTGGAGGATAAAATTAAATCAACCTATGTCCTAAAATCAAGTCATCTAATGTCAGCCCTATAATTAGGCAAAGAAAATATTTGCTTACTGTATTTACAACAAAAACGATAGATAAAAGGAAGCAATCCAAAAGAATTTATGAGCGCAACCATAATGTGCCAAAGCTAGGCTGAATAATGTATTTGAACTTATGAAACCATTGGTAATTCTTGTTAAACCCATGCATTTCTTCTTCCATTTGGAAAATAAAAGAAACAAGCCTTTGGTCAAGGTCACTCAATGATTCAGTTCTAAGGATATTGAAAGATAGCATTTCTTTTCATAAAAGGCTCCCTTTGAACGGAAAAATTATTCCATGCCTATTGCTGTGCACACATCTTGTATCTTCTGGCGCAAGATAGCCTTAGCAAGAGCTATTTATACAACCCAACTGAAATAAAGAGATTGTTAAATTCAGAAGTATACTCCTCCACTAACAATCCTTTTTGCCTTAACAAGAGCTATTTATACAACTCCGTTGCATAATCAGCTCATAGGAATTGCTCAGCAATTTTGCTTCCATGGGTTCCCATGTTGATATTAGGCTTAACTTTATGTTCACTTTGCTCTTCAACTCTCTTCCACCCTTGCAGCATAGTGCCTTTCAATTTTAGTTTCACATACAAGATCTTACTAGCCTCCACCATAGGTTTTCACTCAATACAATTCTCCAAGCTAGCTTCCCAATCTTTCCCATCCTCCAGCATAGGCTTCCACTCAATATAATTCTCCAAGCTATCTTCCCAACCTAAGTAATCCTCCACATGCATATTTCCATGTAAATCAGCTCCTCCAATCCACCTCATTCTGCACAATTTGTGGGACAAGGCATCATGAAGGCAGTTTCCTTCCTTGCCATAATCAGATTCAGCAGCAAGACTACCTTTTGGTACATCAAACTGGTTGTTCGCACCTTTTGTAATCTCCATCTGGGTTCTGACTAGTTCCTATAGCGGTTCAGCATAAATGGCACATGATAATTCTTCAAATACACATCGTATAACAGCCAATTTTGTTTCTTGACCCTGATTTCCTCTTCCTCAATGTCTACCACATCGAACAGTGGCTTAAAAGCAAATCCTACTATAAACTCTAGGATCTAGTTGGCATTTGATATAAAATTGGTGAGGTTTAGGGAGAAAATAGCAATAAATCCAGAGATGAGAGAACTAAGGCTGAAAAACAAATAAGATTGAAGTTGGAACTCGAGAAAAACATAAGGTTATAAAACCTCTAGTTGTTCCATCCATTAATTCAAAGGAAAAAAATAATGTGACTGTCAAAGCTATTTTACAGCTTATTTATATAGGGCTATGAATAAAGCTTCAATTCTGGCCCTATATTTAAACCCTAAAGATCAACTTATAATCCTAACCATCTGTCTGTATGTCTAGTAGTAACTAATAAAAAAGAACTAAAATAACAAAATAACCTAATAGTGAAATTGAACAATAATAGTAGTTCCTGGCGTAAATTTAACAGCTAACTTTGGATCCTAGACAAATGCATATTAGCCATTAAAGAGGAAGTTGTGCATGTTTTGTAGGAAAAAGGTGGAAGACTCCTTAGATTTTATTAATAGAATTACATATATATCTTAAGCTTTTTTGTATTCTATACGCGCACACACACAAACAAACATATCTTGCGCATTACCTCACTTAGGGAACACTCATTTTTGCACCTTGCATCCCGTGCAATATACAGGTTCAAGCACATCAAATGTGCATTGTGCCCTTGACAACACAAGTGATAAGGATGAATGCCTTGGGTTAGACTTTTTTCTAGACTCTCAAGATATATATGACTAAAAACCAGCTGTTATCTCACACTTCAGCCTTCCACTGGTCTATTTTAAATCATTTAAGTAGGCTACTGTTAAAGTTAGCACATAAGTTGAAGAACTTAAGCCTAAAAAGTAAATGAACCAATTTAAACTCAAACATGACTTGAGTCTAATAAACAAAAATCTAGTAGACAAGGATATGTGGTATCAATGTGAACAAGGCTCGTGCATACCAGGGAGACGGAGAGGAGAGATACCTTAAAAGATATTAAAAATGTAGAAGTAAATACGTTTTTTTATAGCTTATTTATAACTTGCAGTGAAGCAGGATAAATTCCATATTCAGCAAGGTTGGAAAGGTTTAACCAGTAGTTGTAGAATAAGTTAATATATAATGCATTGCTAGCTGACATCCCTTGACAAAAAGGAATATATTTATCATGGCAGAGGTAATAAAAGCAGTTCAACATGCATTACACATTCTTCTGACGTGTTACAACTAAGTAAGTTGATGTTATAGAGGCACAAATACAATTTAAAGTGAAGCATATCGTTCAATAGACATGCAAAGCATAATTCACTAAACAACTAAAACCAATAAGAAGAAGGAAAGAACAGAGAAAGGGGGAAAGGAAACCTGTTTAAGAAACTCGTCATGCCAATTATCAAGGGTATCGAATGATTTCATAACATTAACATCGTAAACTAGCACACAGCAATCTGCACCCCTATAGAAAGCGACACCAAGACTCTGAAACCGCTCCTGTCCTGCGGTATCCCATATCTATCCAATGCAATCCAAATAAACCATAAACATGCCTTCCATGACAACTTCAAAATCAAGCCAAGAACATAAAAATATCCAGAAATAAATAAAAATAAAATAAAATCTCTACTTGCAGAGTGACAAGGCGATCGTCAATCTGGAGTTCCTTAGTGACAAAATCAGCACCAATGGTCGCTTTATATTGCTGACTGAACTTCTTATGAACATATCTAAATTGAAGCAGTTAGTTCTAACAAGAATGCTCCTTTTACAGTAAATAAACAACCTATAAATGAACTGAGATTATTCAGATAAAAATTAACATTAAAATCAACTTGACCCATAATACAAAATTTAAGATCCAAAAATTAATCCCCAGAAAAATAAGAGAAAATTTACACAAAAATAAGAAGATTCAAATACAATTACTGTCGAAAGGATACTGATTCATCAAAGACGTCTTGCCCACCCTGACATTGACAATAACCCATCAATTACAGAAATAATACAAAATACTTATTTAAAAGAAGAAACTATAAAAATTGAAAACTAACATACCCGCTGTCGCCGAGAACAATGACCTTGAGCAACGTTCGTCTTCTCATTGACATGGAGGTAAAATTAAGGGAAAATTTCCAGTTGTGGTTGATTGATTTGAATTTGATTTACGTTTTTTATAAATCTTTTTTCAGAAAACTTAATTTTTACACTTTTGTTTAAAAAAAATTGTTTTGCCCATTTGGGGTGCTTTATAGTACTGTAGATGCAAAGAAATTCTTTTTTGTACTGTCTCTAAAAATATAAAATTGTATTTCTTTTAAAATTGAAAAGGACACGGAACTTTTACGAGCGCTTATTTAATTAATGAATTAATTAAAATTTTGGTTAAATAGTAATAAATAAACAAGGAAACTAAAAATTGGGAATTGCGGTGCCGGACGGTTGCCGATTACGTGCAGGAATTGACTGCGCATGTTGGTCTTTACCCTTTCCGAATGTACTAGTTTCAACTTTCAACTCAAAAGTGGCTGTTTTTTTTATTTATTTTCTCTTAATTTTAAGGGTTTTTTTTTTAAATGACCCCAAATTTTTATTAATTATGAAAATGATCCACTTACAAAATTATGTATGAAAATAACTCATTTGTTACAAAACTTTAGTGTTTCTATTGCTATTGACTGACATCACTCCTAATAATTGTCCGATCATTAATCGATTTAAAAAATAATAATTTTTTAGGTGTTATCGTTGTCGAGAAATGTATATATGAAACTATGATTTTACGTTATTCTTATCACTTGGGAATGACAAATCAGATTTTTTCTCTTGATATTCAGCTTTTTCTCTTGAAAAAATTCAAATCCAGCTAAAAATATTAAAAATAAAAATAAAAAATTTTATTTGTCATTCTTCTATTAGAAAAAAATAAAAATGACGTAAAATTACAGTTTTATATAATCTCTTTTCCATCGTTACCATTGACAAAAACTACGTACCCCATTAAAAATACTCATATTTTGAAAAGAAAATATTTTAATAATTATCATCGTTGTTATTGACGATATCAATATTTTTATTTCAAGAAAATGGGTGTCAGATTGATACCCATTGGGATTGGACTGTTGCAATATTTTAATATTTTAATCAATCTACGTATTGTTACAACTGTATATCCATGCTATTGGACTACCGCAATTTTTTTTAACCAAAAGATGTTATTATAATATTTTTTTAATATATCTCTCATATAACCAGTTAACTAATTAAAAATAAATTACGAAAATTCATTAATAAATACTTACAGGTAATAACTACTATGAGAATTAAAATGTTTTTAATTTTTAAAGTAAATGAATAAATTTGAGTCTTAAGTTTAATATTTAATTTATTCCACTAAAATAAACAGCATAACGTTCAACTTTTCCCTTACTTTCTCTTTTCACAAAAGAAAATAAAATCTGAAAGCAAAAAATTATCCAAATAATAGCGAGGTAAATTAAATCTTAAATTTATGATTTAGATTTATCTAATTTAATTTAAGGGTTTAAAATAATGTGGCTCAAAGAGTCCTCATTTTAATAGTTCTTATTAAAATTACCATCAAATAATATATGTTAAATCAATCAAAATTAAAGTCAACTTAATATAATTCTTTATACATGTTTGATCGAGCGAAATTAGAAATAACTCAATACAAAATACAACGAATTGAAAATCAAAATACATATAGATAATACCCACATATGATAGATTAAATTTAAAATAATCTAAAAAAGAACTCAAACATTATATTTACGTATAAAATGACTCAAAATTGATCGCGTAAGGTCTTAGAACTCAATCATACCAACACTACTAAGGCCTCGTTGAAAAACATATAATATATATTTTTATATAATCTTTTATAAGTTTGTATTTCTATATATATTTAATTTATTTTTAATTCTTTAAAAAATTTAGATGATGATGTCACATTTTAAGATAGTATTACGTTGTCATCTCTAACTCTTAAAAGACTAAGGGTCTGTTCTTCTGTGCTTAAAAATAGCACTTCTGGCTTCAAAAGCACTTTTGGAAGAAAAGCTGTACAGAACAAACTGCTTTTAGCTGAAATTTTTGGTTTTTCAGAAGTGTTTGAAAATCACTTTTGAAAAGGAGAAACTAAAATTTTTAAGTTTTCTTCTTCCAAAAGCACTTTTAGTGCTTAATTACTTTTTTACCTCTCCAATAACATAGTTCTTTCCCTTTTTTTTTCTTGGGGCTTAATTACAAATATGTTAAAATCATTAATTAAAAATAAAAAATACTTTTTATACTAATTACAAAAAATTAATAGTTATATTTAAATATTTAAAATGTAGTTTATATATTCTAATTAAATTTTATAAGTAATTAATATTTATTACTTAAAAATATTTAAAATTTATATTTCATATATTAAAATATTAACAAGTTATAGTATTTTTTTATATTCTTATTAAAATATAATAATATTAACTAATTTAAATTTTATTGAAATACATATTTATTACTTAATAATAATATGTCTAAAATGGACATTTTATTTCTCAAAAGCACTTTTTGACAGCAATGCTAAACATTTAAATTTTAAATTAAATTTTTCAAAAACATTTCTTAAAAAGTACTTTTCAAAAGTATTGCTAAACCAGCCCTAAATACTATTTTATCTCTTTTTAATATAATAGATTTGTTAGAATGTGACTAAAATGTAGAGTAGGGTTGAGTTTGTCTCTTTGTGTAACTCTTTTTCTTAGGAAAGAAAAACAAGGAGAAAACATCTCACCAACCATTTACACGTTTAAAATATTGTCTGCCTCACTTAAAATATCACCATTGACTTTTTAAAACAACTCACCATCCATTTACACGTCTAAAATATTCTCTGCCTCACTTAAAATATCTCCATTGACTTCTTTTTAGAGTTAAAACCTTAAAACTGCGAGTTCAATTATTTCAAATATCTTAATAAATTAAAAATTATTAAAATATATATTTAGAGACTAATTCGATTTTTTAATTATATATTTTAAAAAATTTATCAATAATAAATTTAAAATAATAACAAATAATGTTAAAAATTTTGTAACTAAAGTGAAAATACGACAACTTTAATAAGAGTCTTTTTGGATACTGGTGCGTTTAAATTTTCTTTTTATATTATGTTATAATATCATTTCAGTATTTAATTTTATTATCACTATTATTTTTATACTAATCATAAATAAAATCTAAAAGAGAAGAAATGAAAAACCAATGACATGTTGAAAAAGTTCCTTCACAATTACAAACCCACAAGAAATTGAAGGAGCAAAAGTTTGGGCTTTCAAATTGAAATCTGGAGACCATTTGTGATAGAGAAACATTAATTACAATTTTTTTTCCTGATTACTGAGATACAATTTTATTTAATTTTATTTATTAGGATTATAAAATTGGTTAAAAATTTTCATGTACACTTTCTAAATTTAAATTTTATTTTATGTACTTCTAATTTAATCCCACTATTTTTTAAATTTTAAAAATTTAGATCTAATTATTAACACGGTTAAATTTTTTTGTTAAACTTATTAGTGTGATATTTTGAAATAAAAAAATACTCACTTAATATCCATGTAACTAAAAATAACATTGTAATGAACTTAAATTTAACAGATAATTTTAACAGTGTTAATAGTTGGACTTAAATTTTGGAATCTGAAACGCAGAGGGACTGAATTCCTAAAAATAAAAGTATATGGACTAAATTTTAGATTTGGAAAGAATATAAGGATCGATGGTATATTTTAACCTATAAAATCTATATTTGTTAATTACTGGCTAATATTATTCGGTATATTAGTTTGGCTTCAATGTTTAATTTGATACTTGAGTTTGTTTATCCTAATTTGGTATCTAAATTTGGCTTCAAAGTTCAAATTGGTATCTTGAGTTTTGTTTTTCAATTTGATATAGTTATTTTGTCCCAATTAAGTACTTGAGTTTGGTTTCAATATTCAATTTGATATTTGAGTTTTTTTTCCCCCAATTAAGTAGCTATATATTTTTTATTAAAACACACATGTCAAATATTTATTGTACCACGTGATATCGTCAAGATACCAAATAAAATATTGAAGCCAAATGAATAAAAAATTATAAATTTATATACCTCAGTATTTATTTTGATGGGCATTTTAAATGATTTTTTTTTATTAGTGACGCAAAAAAAATTAAAGCAAAGGCAAAAAGTCTAAAATACGTGGAAGTATGAAAAGGGCGACTAACTTCTTCCGCAAGGAAGTTCCCATGAAACCCCTCCTTATATATGTAATTTTTTTTTTTTTTTTGTTTACAAGCATCTTAAATGAGCCCAAATTAAGGACTGCCATTACAAAGTGAATCGAGAAAGGAAGAAATTTCCAGCTCCTTTCATGTTGTTTTTCCATTTTCGAATATATTTTCTTTTTTCCACTCACACCCTATAATACGTCAAGCTCCAATAACTTTCCTATCAGCAGCACCCAACTCAACCCCCCTTTGTACTCACGCCATGGAGCTTAACAGGGATGATCACCTAGACTTTGAAGATTTGCTAGTTCTACCTCACCTTGAAACTCGCAAGGAACCTGCCGCTACTTGTTCTTATCTTAAAGCTAAACCCTCCATCACTCTTTCTCCAGTCAATGGCAGCTGCCGGAACCTTCCAAGCAATACCTTATCTGTAGATTATATGTTGCAACAGTAACGAGTTTTCCTTTATATATCTATGTTATAATGTGTAGATAGTATTGGGAAGTATAATTATATGTTAATTATTTATATCTATGTAATTCTTTCTTTTACTGATTCTTTTAATTTCTTTTTGGTGCGTAGAAATTATGAGGGTTATGTTGTGGAGAAAATGGAGGGGGAGGATGCGGGGAAGTTTAAAGTTGCATTCAGAACCAGGTCTTGTCTTGAGATAATGGATGATGGGTACAAATGGAGAAAATATGGGAAGAAGAAGATTAAGAATAACCCTAACCCAAGGTATTTAATTATGTACAAGTAGCTAGCTAGCTATGGTACTCTCAGAGTTGCAAACCCTCAAGTTTAAGCATGTATATGAATCTATTAATTCATGATATAGCTACAATCCTTTATAACCATGGAGTTAGAAAATATTAGTCCTCTCATCTCATTATCATCCAACATCCAATATATATATATGCTTAATTTGCCAGAATGATCATTTTTCATAGATATCTCACCTTCCAACTCTTTTGGAAACACAACATATTATTATTCAAAAAGAAAAAAAAAAAAAAGAGAGATCGCAATATATAAGATGCATGTATAAGTGATTTAAGCAACCGATGAAATCAGGCAAGCGAGTAAGCATTGATGATCCAAGTTGGGGGGGGGGGGGGCTGTTTATTGGCGGTTTACTTGATATTCTAATGAATTTCGTGGCTCTAATTAAGAGGAAATATTAATTTACTGTATGGTTTTTCCGGTCTCAGATTTTTGTCGACTGATATAAATATCACATCCACATGCATGCAATCATAATAGAAGAGTAGTTTATATATATATATAAATTGATGGAGGGGCTGACGATGTATATGTCGAAACGCAGGCACTATTACCGGTGCTCAAGGGAAGGATGCAAGGTGAAGAAAAGGGTGGAAAGGGAAAGAGAAGATGAGAAGTTTGTGATAACAACCTACGAGGGGAAGCATAACCATGAAAATCCAGCTGCTGCAACCTCTCTACCTCCGCATCAGAATCCCCTACCCTACCATTAATGCCTTAAAACCTTTATTCTTCTGCACTTCACACACCCTTCCAGTATTCTTCATCAACCCTAATAAACTATATATGACTAGAATTAATATTGCTAATCCGTACATGCACTTGTTTAATCCATCACTCTCTCTCATATATATTACTCTTATCTTCCTGATTAATGTCGTCTGATGATGCTCAATTAAGTTGGTAAAGTGGCAATGGAGGACTCTGGCATGAACATTAATTAGATACGTATGTTTGTCAAATAACTTTTGATATATATATATATATATATATATATATATTACATACCTCTTCTCTCTCCCTCTCTCTCTCTCTATATACACACATACATATGTATTCCTACTGAATATAGCAAATTGATCTGTCAATGGATCAAGTGAGATTGAGTTTTGGGGATTAAGGTTGGGTTTAGTATCATTTATCATTGTTGAACTTTGATTTAGAGAGAATATTTTATATACCATCAATGTATGAGTTTTACTATTATTGAATAAAATAAAAATACAATAATTTCTTTAAACATAATTAAAATAAATACATTCTAAAATCTTAAATTCTAAATTTTAAATATTAAACTCTAATATTAGATACCCTAAATTCGAAAACTATTAATATTCATTTATAATAGTTATAATTAATATTTATTTATATTTAAATGAAATTATTTATTAGTATTTATTTATAAGCCTTTCATTTTTTTTTGTTTTATTTAATATTGAGGTGCTATATTATTATTCACTAACGATACATGAAATATACGCACCGATGATGCATCAATTATTATTTGTTTGATTTATACTATAACTATGATCTCAAATTATCAAATCAATTTTGCAAATTAGTTTGATTCTATATAACACTTTAAAATTGAATTTTGAATTGCATATATATATATATATATATATATATAAATTTAATTTTATAAGAAAATAAACATTGATTTCATAGAAATTAGGTGATGAAAAATAAGAAAATATTATCAATGATAATATGAATGTGAATGAAAAAGTTTTGTTCAAGTAAAATTTGTATAGCAAACTTGAATTTTAATCTTATATTTGTTTAGGGGCGAAATAAGAAAAAATTTAGGAGCCGAAATTAAATTGTAATTTCTACGATAGAAAAAATGCAATTTCACCATTTTAATAGACTATATCTTTATAATTTTTAAAAGATTAATCAAAATTTTATATTTTTAGGAGGGACTAAAATACAATTTTACCTTTATTAATTTAAAATTTTAAAAATTTTAAAGAGACCATATGAAAATTTTTTATTTTAGGGGAGCCGAGCTTGATTTGTTCTATATTATACTACTATATATATTTAACATAACTATAACTATAAAAGAAACATAATTTTTCATTTACATGACATTGTTATATATATATATATATGGATAACTATTTGATAACATATGTACTTAATTGACTTTTAGAAAATTAAAAATTAAATAAAAGAGAAAAGTGCATAATAACTTATTTTGACTCTTCAATTTTATAGAAAAGTCATCTTAGTTCCCCATTTAATTTTCTATCTCTTTTAGCTCTTGAACTTGTATTATTTGTCAAATCACCTCAAAATATTTTTTATATTTTTTGAATTTTTAAAGTTTAAAAAATTAATTAATTACTTACGTGGCATCCAACAAAATTAATAGACATTAACTTTTCCATCTATTTTAGTGCTTTGACAAATAACATGAATTTAAGAGTTAAAAGAAATGAAAAATTAAATGGAGGACTAAAATGATTTTTTTTATAAAATTGGAGGACTAAAAAAATATTGCGCCCAAATAATAATACTATGCATAACTATGTTATATAGATAATACATTGATTTAGGCTCAACTTTAAAGATTGGAGTCAAAGGTCATACTCTGTTTTTTTAATGGACCTCATTTATGTTGATCAATATTATTTGGTGTGGTTGTCCTTTTTTCCTTTTTCTTTTTAAATCTTCTCAAATATGAATCATTTAGTATATGTAATTTTTAAAATTATATTGTAATACATGAAAATATTAGTAAGCCTTGGAATAAAATTGGTGACTGCTCATGTATATTAGTTTGCATTCTCGTACAATGTATAGATTGATAGTGTACATAATTTAAATTTTAAATTAATTATAATATGAAAGTATTTAACGTATGATATTATTATATTATAGTTTACAAAATTATATTTATTATTTTCATATAAAAATAAAAGAAATAATCTGTAAATTGTAAGAATATTATTTTGATATAAAAATAAAAAGGTTTTTTTATCATGAATAACATTATGTAATATAAAGTTAATTGTGAAAATTATGCATATTTACTAAAATAATGAAATATTACACTCTATAGAAAATTTAAAAATTATGGACAATATTATTCATTATAATTGGGAAATAAATAAAAATATTCATTTTATAATATTTTAATGCATTTAAGGTCTAAAGTTGTTGAAATTAAAATTAATTGAATGTACAAAGATATTTTTATTTTTAAACAATTATATTTTAAAATATTAAGATTTAATAAAACTTTTTAATATTAATATTTAATACATTTTCAATATATTTAAATTCCAGAATTACTTTTCATACACTTTTAATTCAAATATTATAACATTTTGAATTAGTTTTAAAATAATTTTAAAAATTAGATAAAATTTAAAAATAAGATTAAATTTGTGATATATGTGAAATACAGATAGTATAAATTAAAAAGGCAGATGAATTCATTATACAAATTGATTTGGGTAAAAGTACTTATTATGAAAATATAAATGGTATAAATATTATATTTATTTATTTTTCTCATTTCTTGAGTCCTTTCCAAAAAAAAAAAAAAACATTTACTTAATAAAATAACTATATATCATCGACCCAAAATTTTTAAATGTTATAAGCATCTAAATCAATCATCAACAAAAAATGTATAATAACCAAATTAATCGAATTATAAGATACCCGATACGCAATTAAAAGTCATAAAAATATTAACTAAATTCAATAACATTAATAAATTACATTTGGAAGAAATAATTAAATTAGTTTAAGAAAAATATAACATCTTCTTTCTTGACATTGTGTACCAACACTATTGTCTACTTTCAATTTATGATGATTTGTAAAATCTTTTTACGGAAATTACTGTGATCTTGGATTAAAAAAAAAAACCCTTAGACAATATAATTTATGTATAATGGTTTAATATGTAATCTTTGACTATATCTCTAATTTTAAAGCATAATTATTAAAGTTTTATTTAAGGTTATCCATTTTGAAAAAAAAATTGCTTATGGGAAGCTTCTTTTTAAATTAATTTTAAGATTTTTAATAGATTGTTTCTTAAAATTAATTTAAAATCAAGTTTTATTTTGTGAAAATACATTGCAGAGGTATCGTCTATGGCAATGGCAGGGGTCACCAACCTTAAAAATGCCATAGCTTTTGTTTGATTTCTCTTCTTCTTCTTCTTCTTCTTTTACTGTTAATTAGCCACGATCGATAGTTTGGATCATAGAGTATTCGTACCATATGCTTTGGACATAAAATCTGCTAGGGTAGCTCATTGTGACATTTCCACAAGCAGTTGGGTTACAATATTTGTTTAGAATTTTGGCGACACAAGGTTCCGGGAATTGAAGTAAAACAACAATGGCGGCCATGAGGGCATAAATTGAAAGTTGTGGTTTGGGTTTTGGCGTGGCAGAATCTAGATGGGGAGAGATTGGAAGGTAGAGAAAGAGGCAAAAGAAGGTTGACTAGCCATGCCAGCTAATTGGGTTTTCACCGTGGCAAGTTAACTGGCCACTTCAGCTAGTTAACAAGCCACGTCACATGTCCTGTTAGACTTGTAACAGAAAATGTTAGTGGTTGGACTGATTTATCACTTTTCAATAATATCAATGACTGATTTGTTATTTTTCTAAGTTTAGTGACTAAGTTGAAAGTTGAGTGATTGTTCTGTTATTGGAACCAAAGTTGAGTGAATATTGGTTTAATTTATCCTTATTTTTATTGTTACATGACTACAAGTGAATATTTTTTTTATTTCAAAATGTCATACAAGTGAATTTAGTAGAAGAGTTTTGACAGTGATGACTACTACACTTAAATTTTTAAATTCAGAAAGTAGGGAGACTAAATTCATAAAAATAAAAGTAGGAGAATAAATTTCAAATCTTCAAGATGTATAGAGAGTTTAAAAGTTGAGATGTAAGGAAAAAGATTATTTTCGTATGAAGCGTAAGTATGGAATGCCAAGTTGCTGACATTCTTTAGTTCAATTTCCTAAGCAACCAGAAATAGTAAATTTTGAAGCTGAAAATGTTGAAGATCTTTTCTAATATGAAGGTCAAATTGTTCATATAAGCATCATTAATGTTGTGGTATACATCTGTCTCGGTACAATGCTGGGCTGCAAATAAGTTAAATGAATCCAATACAAAATTAAATCAAACTCAACTTTAGGATTTCATTAAGGCATAAGTTAGCCAAGTCCCAAGGTGATACAGATAGAAATTGAATCAACAACTAGGGCATTATTGATATTCCCATTCTTCTGTTTGGGTCCAAATACAATTGAAAAAAATTCATAGAATTCCAAGTTGTAATTACTTTTGACGAATTGTAATAAATAAAATTTGAGTCCAAAGTAATCCCCCTGTCATGTGAAGACCATGCGAACTACATTTAACACATTTTTCCAGCATTCAGCTCATCAATAGTGGTACACTGTATTTAAAAAAAGGATTTGAAAGAAAGGAGGTAATATATCATGATGGAAGTAACTGAATCCCCCTTTACTTCAAAATCTCACAAGATTAGGAAAATGAGTTTGATGGAATTTTAGGGAATTACCACAACATCTTTCTGGCACTATTATTACACATGCGTGGAAGTGTTCCATAACATCAACCTATTTTTATAGGTGAAAAAAACTTTTGGTAAGCACAAAGATTTAATAATGATGAGTATCGTATCTGGGCTATGAAATGGCTTCAGGGGTATCTCCATTCACCAACCAAACTTCTTAAAGAAATCCTTCGTTCTCTTCCTCATGCGTGTAAACACGATAACTACACAAGCGAGGAGCCAAGGAGGGAAATCTCCGCCCGAAATCTTTAGTTTCTTCATCCATTCCGGAGTATCCTTCGCTACCAGAGTTATCAGAAGTGTAATAGCTGCTACTCCTACCAAGATCTTGGTTACAGGTTTGATTAATGAATCCTGAAATCAAGAGAATGAAAAGAGGCACGTGTCACAATTTCCAACCATCATCTGCACTTTGAAGATCTATTTAATTGCTTTAGATGAACTGATTGACCCTCTATTAGATAAATTAAATATTGGAACATTGGAGATGCTGAAAGCTAGTTAGAATCAGCAAAATGGATCAAAATCATGTGCATGGGAAGGTTTACACATTCTAGGGGCACATCCGTAAAGGAAATGACAATTTTTTTACTTGATTGTATAGGAAAGCCTTTTCATCCAAATATTCATTCTCTTATCTCTTTTGACTTTCTTTTAATATATTTCTCCTAAGTAGTCAGCTTCTCATGAAAAGATCATTGTATTTAGATATGAATACAATGATATAAAAACATTTCCAATGGAATTAATTAGAACAAACAAAATATATTCAAATATTAATCATTTATATAAGATCATGTCAATAAAAGTACAAGTAAATAAATATATTTACTTACAAATAGTAATGTATTATTTGTATTTATATATTTTTAAGACGTTGTTATAAGACATTATTATAACATGCATCCACGCACTTATACCTAATTTTCGGATCCATTCAGCTGCCGCTATGAGTCAAAAGATTTAAACAAAGACAAGCTGACACATACAAGTATCTGATACTGGTACCTCAGTCAATGTTTAAGAAGGTTTAGAAAGAGGTTCAACGAGACACTTGCACTTGCAAATTACTCAAGTTGAGTCTAGAAAAAAAGTCTAATCTGACTAGATCATTGTAGAGTTAAGCTCAACCTTTAAGTGAATCCAATTCGAGTACAATTTTTTTATTTCTAATTAGTATTGAAAATTGTAGATTCAAACACAACCTCAAGCACAAATAATTGAGCTCCTTTTTTACTAGATAAACAAACCTAATCAAGTGAACTTAGTTTGATCATTATCTCATACTCCTAGTTTTAAAAATAAAACTCAATCAAGCTATCGAGCTCAAGCTTGAGCTGAACTTTGAACCTTGAAGTTTGAATCTAACTCCAGCTCGAACTTTTTATTGCTTGAACTAGATTAGACTTGATTAAACCTCCAAATTTAGGGATGTAATCAAATACTTGATTCGCAATTAGCTAAACAAGTTAAATGACTTTTAAGCCTTATCACCCAAAGGTTTAATCCAAGGATTTGAAAGTCATGACTTGGTTATGCTAATAATAGTTACACAGACAAGCATAATTACATGTACATAATAATAAAAGAAAATCTATTTGGATGAGGCTTGGGTGCGGATCTCAAATGGTTTATCATCCTAATGACCCAGCTTTTCAATAGTTCACTTTTTTAACAAGTCGCTATAAAGCAAATACAGAATAGCATAGAATCATAATGGCTTAAATGACCATATGATCAGAAAACAAGTAACACCATTGCTAATAAATACATACATACATATATATATATATATTACTTTCTAAATATAACAATTATGACAAAATATGCAAAATATAGGATACTCAAACATAACAAGAGAAAATTTATCAAAACACAAAATGACAAGAAAATAACATAAACACAATACAAATGACGAATGTATCAAAATCATCAAACCAATCATCAAAGTTTAAAATTTTATACAAATTGATAATATTTTTGTATCCAAGAAATTAATTTGAACACGAAAAAAAATAACCTTAGGAAAACATGAATATGTGAACAAGCCAAAATTTATATAAGTTTAAAATATTTTGAATACAAAAAAATATCATGAATACATACAAAATAAATAACATTATCATGAATGCGCGACAATTTTTTTCTCCCACTTTCTTTTCTAAAACCTTAAGAAAAAAACCCTATCTAATCCCTTCAAACCCTAATACCCAAACTTACTTGTCCCTAAAAAAATAATCACCAAAAACTGAAATTCGGCATTCTCCTTGGACATCTTATACGGTATAGATTTGGTTATAAATAAGCAAATAGTTTCAAGTGAAAAAACAAAGATTACTTGTAAACATAAATTTTAATCCTTAATTATTCAGAAACATGTACTATTTTATACTCGAAGTAACTTCTTTGTTCAACTCAAGATCAACAATATTATGATATAAAAAATCAGATGCAAGTATAAAACCTAAAATAGTTAAAAGTGAGAAAGTCGAAATTACCTGTGGCTCGCCGTCAATGTGAACCACCGATCCGTCCTTGTATCCAAGAATAGACCTCCCATTTCTGGGATGAAAGCGGATTGGGACGCCACGACCCGACTGGGGACTGAAAGCGTAAATCGATTTCAAGCCGTATTTGTCGAGTATGTCTCGAACCTCAAGCTGGTTCTGGTCCCATCCACCCAAGCTCGACTTGAACACGTCGATCGGACCCTTGCCTTGTCGATACAGTCGGATCTCTACTTCGGGGACTCTCGTCTTCACGGTGGTCGGATTCGGGTTGGGGTTGGCTTCGGATTTAGGCTCATCCCTTGGGTCCTGTAAGAGTGGTTCGATTTCACCGGTTTCTTTAGAATTTTCTGTTTCCATTTTTGTCAATAGCAGGCCGCTCACTTTACTCGCGGTTGCAATTATTATAGTTTCTTTAAGTTATTTTTTATCGTAAACTAGGAATTAGATTTCGTTTTATTTTTATGATGTTCTTTTTCACTCTTTAATTTTATAAAAAAATTATTTTAGTGATTCATTAAATTAATTTTTAAACATAAACTTATTTTTATTTTTATTAAAATTTCATCTATTTTTACTATTAAAAATCAACATACAATAATTAATTTACTCTTTAAAATACAATCAAAGATTCTCATAATACTTTTATTATTTCATATAAGTGATTGGATAAAAATGTAGGTTCGAACTTTAAAAACAATATTATTGAGACCCGAAACATGAATGCAAAGTACCAAAAAAATATAAGCAAACATATTGGTTATCATATAATTAAATGAATATTTCAATAAAATGATTAAATATCATGTGAAGAAATCTATCAATCATATTTCATTAAATAAAATAAAATCTTCAATGAGTGGAATTAAAAACATCAATTCAGGCTCCGTTTGTTTGTCAGTAAAATATTTTCCGGAAAATAATTTCTAGAAAATGATTTACTTTTTTAGAAATGTTCTGGTGTTTAGACGAATGTGTGTAAAAATATTTTCTATTGTTTGGCAGATTTCCTGAAAATATTTTTTGAAAAGTTGTTTTAAATTAAACAAATATATATTTAAGAGTTTATTATCTTTTCATTGTTTAATTGAGTTTATTATATATATATATATATATATATGTATTAATAAATTTATATTTTAAATTATTGTTACGTATATTGCAATGATTTATTAAATTAAATATATAATAATACTCAATTATTAAACTAGAATATTAATCGTCATAATTGAAACAACCAAAGTCAAATAAATTATTTCTAATTGTGTTATAAAAAATAAAAAACAAGGATTAAATGCCATCTTAATTAAATTAAATTCAAATCATAAAATATATTATGACATAGATTTATTTAGATGCAAGTTAATTCATTAGGATGTTAATCCACTCAGTAAATCGTAAATTTACACCTAAAAAACAACAAAGTATATCAAGACCTGCATCGGATCATCTCTCTACCCATCGATAATCATCAGGTAATTGTTAAACCTCCATCATCCTCCTCCCCTCTCATTTCACATCAACTTCTAGTGTCACGGGCCAGAGTTCAAAGCCCGTGACCATGCCACAAGATACACCCCATGGAGGCCTGTCCATAAGATGGGGATCATTTAGCCCAAAAGAACTGGCCCGATTCAAGGAACTATTAGAGAAGCCTGTCAGATTGAAGCCTGGTTGGCCCGATAGCGAAGATATGGCAACTTAGGCTGATATGGTAACTAATCTTAGAAGATAGGGAGAATCATATCTTGTAAAGATTAGATAGGATTTGATATGGCATAATCTTGTAAATCCCATAAATTAGGGGATATGGTTAATCTCGTCCGTCGATATAAATGTATCTTGACCGTCGGTATTGGGGGAGCTCAACTATAAATAGAGAGTCTCCCCCTCACTTGTACTCCATCCATTGTATTTGAGAATTCTTAAAAGTAATAGAGTTCTGAGAGCATTTACTCAAACACTTTGTGAGCGCTCTTTCTGTTGTTCTTTGGTTTGCTTCTTTTGGCATAAGTTTGCTTCCGCTCTTTTGTTGGTGCCTTGGAGAAGTTCTTAACGAATCCTCAATCGAGTTAAAGGCTGACTTAGGCGAGTTTGGACGAGCAAATCGCTTAAGGTCGCACGGATTGCTGGTGAAATCTCTAGCCCCGTGACAAGTGGTATCCGAGCTATTGGTTCGAAGGCACTGTTGGGATGTCGAAATAAATTGTTGGTCAGAGTGAGCCAATGGAGACCCGAGGAAGGGCTAGAAAAGTGAGTCGGACAAGGGACGTGTTGTCAGCTTTGGAGGATCGAGTTGTCTCTCTCGAGGAGTCCATGGAGGACGTCAAGGAGAGGATTGGCGATGTCGATGATAGACTCATTGATGGGTTACGAACGATGCAAGAGCAACTCAAATAATATGTATTGGATACCATCGTTTCCTCGGAGAATGAGCTGGCTGGTAAGAATGATGCTCTTGAGGCTATGGTGACAGCTTTGAAGGAGGAGATCAATGAGCTTAAGGGGGAGCTCGGGATGATCAATGAGCTTAAGGGAGAGCTCAAGGTTTTCAAGATTGCCATATGAAATGGGATGTTGGCTTCGAAGCCGAAGCAACAAGCAATGGATGTGCCCAAACCGAAAGCGTTTAAAGGGGCAAGGTCCACAAGTGAGGTGGACAACTTTCTTTGGGCCATGGAGCAATAATTCCGTGCGATGAGCATCGAGGATGATGCTACAAAGGTAAACACTGTTGCTATGTATTTTACTGACGTTGCTTTGTTATGGTGGTGACGTAGGTCCACTGATGTGAGACGTGGTGGGACCGAGTTTGGGACTTGGGAGGAGTTCCAAAAGGAGTTTAAAGCACAATTTTACCCCGAGTATGCTGAGAATGAAGCTTGAGCAAAGTTGTGGCGGCTTATGCAACGAGGCATGGTTAGGAAGTATGTGCGGGAGTTCAATGAACTCATGCTTCAGATTACTGATTTGAGCGAGAAAGAAGCATTTTTCTTCTTTACGGATGGGTTAAACCATGGGCGAAGCAAGAATTGCAGCGTCGAGGAGTTAAGAAACTAACCAATGCCATGATGATGGCGGAGTCCCTAGTGGAACTTGTTTCGAGAAGAGACAGATTCGAATCTTCCAAGCCCAATGGGAGGGGCAATGGTGGGTACCATGAGGAAGATGATGAGAGACATAGCTATTATGGCAGCGATAGTGGCAGCGATGGTGGAAATGGGAAACCACGAAGTGGGAAGTGGAGACCCAATAGCCCGAAAGAGAAGAGGGGAAAGTTGATATGCTACTTTTGTAAGGGACCACACATGAAGAGGGACTGCCCAAAGGTATCTTCGTTTTCGACTATCAAGAAGAGTGATGAGCCGAAAGAGGTGAAGCCCACTGAGTCTAATACATCGAGGGTTAATACGATGATTCTCTTTTCGAAGAAAAAGAATGGTGGGGAAGGGTTGATGTTCGTAGACATCAACATTGCAGGTCAAAAAGGAAGTGCTCTTATTAATACGGGTGCTTCAGACTTGTTCTTATAGAAGAAGGCTGCGAGGAAACTTGGTCTCTCGATTAAGAAATTGAGTAGGAAGATCAAGAGGTAAATTCCGAGAAGAGCCCAACGTTGGGAGTAGTTCGTAATGTGGAACTACAAATTGGTGAATGGAAGGGCAAGGAAGAATTCGAGGTAATCTAATTAGACGATTACGATTATGTGCTTAGCTTAAACTTCCTTGACAAGATTCAGACAGTTCTGTATTCATGGGCCGATCAAATCCATATTGTCACTGGTGCGTTATCAAAGATTGTTATACCAGTGCATCGGGATATGAAGGTTGGGACAAAGGTGTTGTCGTCGATCCAACTAGTCGAGGATGTTTCACATAGGAAGAACATTAACTCGCTAGAACGGGATGCTACGGAAGCCCTTTCGGAAGTGTTAGTAGTGCAAGAGATCGATATGAAGCCTGCGGGTTCGACTGTGGAGCCGACACCTTTAAGAAAGGTGGGTTGTGCATCGGGCTTCGAGGAAAAAGGAGCGATGCAGAAACAGTCGGGACGAGTAAATGCTGCGAGTAAGGTACATTGCAAACACATTGATAGTGTTTTGAATTCTGACTTGTTGGCTTGGCAAGGTCGTAGGGGCCCTTTCAAAGTTTATAAGCAAGGAGGCCGAGGGACTATAGGCAATACAGAGCCAAGGTGTGGGAATCAAGGCAATTCAAAAGGTAACAAGTCAAAATTGGGGCAAGTTAGAGCGGAGACTTCTTGCCAACGAGATGTACCAACGAGTGTAACGATTCAAGACAAGAGGCAACAGAAGCCGAGGCATAAGTTCCGAAAGAAGGGACAACCCAATCAGAATGTAAGACGGGAGGAAGCCAAGTCAACGAGAGGGATTCAAGGTGAATCAAGTCAGTGCCATTCGGAAGTCGCAACGAGGACATTGCGAGAATGGGTGGAGGAGAATGTCACGGGCCAGAGTTCAAAGCCCGTGACCATGCCACAAGATGCGCCCCATAGAGGTCTGTCCATAAGATGGGGATCATTTAGCCCATAAGAACTGGCCCGATTCAAGGAACTATTAGAGAAGCCTGTCAGATTGAAGCCTGGTTGGCCTGATAGCGAAGATATGGCGACTTAGGCTGATATGGTAACTAATCTTAGAAAATAGGGAGAATCATATCTTGTAAAGATTAGATAGGATTTGATATGGCATAATCTTGTAAATCCCTTAAATTAGGGGATATGGTTAATCTCGTCCGTCGATGTAAATGTATCTTGACCGTCGGTATTGGGGGAGCTCAACTATAAATAGAGAGCCTCCCCCTCACTTGTACTCCATCCATTGTATTTGAGAATTCTTAAAAGTAATAGAGTTCTGAGAGCATTTACTCAAATACTTTGCGAGCGCTCTTTCTGTTGTTCTTTGGTTTGCTTCTTTTGGCATAAGTTTGCTTCCGCTCTTTTGTTGGTCCCTTGGAGGAGTTCTTAACGAATCCTCAATCGAGTTAAAGGCTGACTTAGGCGAGTTTGGACGAGCAAATGGCTCAAGGCCGCACGGATTGCTGGTGAAATCTCTAGCCCCGTGACACTAGTGGGATCTAAATAAAAATCAAATCTCTTCTCTCCTAGTCTGAAATTGTGATACCTTCAATTTGATGCCAAATATTTACTAACATATTGCACATGGACTAATAATGCACACCACTAGAAACTATCCACCAAGCCATGTTCTTAATCATAGGCAAATGTAGTAGCCACTTCCCCTAATTTAATCTGCCATGGCTCCTCTTCCCCATCATCAATGGTGAGTGTCATAATATTATCATCCGTATTTTAAAACCAATAATTAATAAAAAAAAAAAAAGCAATCAAGTTATAAAAGCAGACAATCAGAGAAAAAATATGCTATAATAGCAGATTGAAATTCCATTTGTAAATTTTATTAAATTCATGGAACTTAGCATACATACATATATTTATGTATATGTCTACAACTTGTACTTTTACTATAAGAGTGAATTTAGTGCTTAAAATGTTGATGTAGTCTGAAATCTTGTGACACATCCTCTGCCTAGAATCCACCTTATGGTGTGCAGACACCTAAAGCTGATCCAGTCTGCAATCACAAAACAAACTACATTTTTTTATTATCTACTTAACTTCGAAGGTCTGGAGATATTTGAGAGTGGGATTGGACACAAATAATTGAGCTCGAAATAAATATAAAAATATGGTTTATATTAATCTAAGAACTACATTCATTTGCAAAATGTAATTTTGACTTACCACACATGCATGAATATCACCACATCCACATAACAGCTTCCCATTCAAAGTATCGACAGCTTGGAATGATCCTCCTCCTTCACTCCTCTGTGCAAACCAAAACAAGAATATTTTCAGGTTTCAAAGAAAATGAGCTGAATCAACAAGAAACAATTAACCATAAACGTCAACAGAAGCATGTTAAGCCATAAACGTGCTTTCTTATACCTCCAGACTTAAACACCTTTCAAATAATTTACAGTGTGCCACTTAGGCTTAACTTAAATAGTAAATGTAAGGTTAGATTTGGGTTAGAGGTCCTAAGTTGGAGGCTAAGTACCTTGTTTGCACCCAAACAAATCATAGTTGTGTGCTTTCACTAGTACTAATAAAAGAACAACCAATAAGAGAAAGGTTAAGGTTTAACTTACTGTAGGCACAGCAGTAAAACACCGGTAATGGCAGTAGCCTTGAGCAGTATGGTTGAGGTTTGCCTTTGCCCAAGCAACCTTACAAACTGCAATCATGTACTAGAATCTATAAGAAACAATACAATGATAAACCATACAACAGATCATGTACCGAGAACATATGCCAAGCTTGAGTAAAATGAGCTCAGCAAAAAGGCAACATATGCACAATTTATTAACTGTAGATGAATGCATTTTGTTTGTTGGTAAAATTACACACCATGTGACATCTTCATATTAAAATCGTTTCTCCCCCACCACATGTTCATATCTTTAGCTGTTTTCCTTCTTATAAAAGGGGCTTTAAATGCTTCCATAGCCTTTCAAACTCAAAAGAAAATCTTACATTACTATCTGTTAGTATTTATGATGTTCGAGGGTCTACTAATGCCTAAACTAATGTTTGTTTCTAATGCTTATTAACCTGTAGAATATATACTTTCTCCAAAAAGGAAAAAAAGTTATGCTATACTTGTTCCCCATTGCAGCCCAACTATATCATACTTGCAATTTCTCCTGCCAATCAGGATCTTTTTCATTTTAAAGAGTTGATAGTAGAAAGAAATCAACCTGCTAAAACAGAAATAAGAGAAAGAAGAAAGGTGAAACAAAGTAAAATAGGCGTGAGTAATTTAAAACGATAATTTAAGATTAATAATGAAGAGTATGGTGCATTATGCTTGGGATTTCCTCTTTTTTAAGTTAATATGAAGAAAACTCATTCTCAAGGAATCTGTTGGATATATGATGAAAGAAGGACTGAAACTGAAGCAAAAACAAAATAGAAATGGAGAAATCAAATTGTGAACAATTGTTTCATTACCAGAACTAGAGGATTTTTGTTTTATGGTCATGTTTGTCTGTAAAAAAGAGTAGAACTTCAGCTTTCAATTTTTTTCGTTCTTACCTTCGAGAGAGGACGATGAATGCCAGTGCAGATTTTGACAACGAAAGACGAAGATGGGGAAAAGCTTTGATGAACGCCGATGTTTGGTGTTGAGAACCGGTGTTGGCTGACGGCAAGTAGAAGATCAGGTGTGAAGGATGGGGGAAGGGGAAAGGAAAGGGAAAGGGAAGATCGGTGTTGGCTTCTAATTTTCCTAAAAATGTCTTACCGAATTAGAAAGGGTAAGACAATTTCCAAAATTAAGGGCTTCTTTTCCCGTGTTTTGTAATTGATTTTACTTTGGGAAAATATTTTCAGCCAAGCAAACACTAAAAAAGGCTGAAAACCTTTTCCGGAAAATGTTTTACTTTCAAACAAACGGACCCTCAAAAAATTATTAAGTTTTCTAATTAAATATTTTACTATGAATTTGGAATATAATAAACTTATAAATTGATTACTTGAATTTAATTAATTAATTAATTTAATTTGATAACTTATATTGATTAATTAAACTTGTTAGATTTTTAAATTTTATAATTAATCATTTGAAATAAAATATGTATAATAAAAGTAATAATACATGCACTTGTTATACATTTTTTAATTTTTTTGATATAATTTCCATTTTTTTAACATATTTCTATTTTTTATTTAATAAAAATTCATGAAATATATTATACGGTAAGCACTTGCTTGAGGCATGTAGATGGTGATGGCATGATATAAGGTCATCAATGAGCTGGTTGTTTTGGTATGATAGTGGCAATGAATAAATGAGAAGAAGAAGATGGAAAAGATTTTGTACTAATTATAGAAAGGTTATTAAATTTTAACCAAAAGTAATAAAAAAAATTATGCGTTAGTCATTCAATTGATTAATGTGTTACGTAAACGATCCGTTAAAAGAAAATAAAAATTTTGACGGCTGTAACTAAATTAAGAATTTTTTTTTAAATGACCATATATATAATTACATTTTTTAATAATATAAAATAAAATTCATCAATTTAATAATATAAGGATTAATTTAATATCACCTCTATAAGTCCTTTGACCTTTTATCACATTGGATTTATGGAATATTACATGGATAGGCTCCGACCAAATTTTATTAATTTTTTAAAAATAATTATAAGATATAAACATTAATATAGAAAATACATTTTAAAGGTAATGATAATAATCAGCTCTTTAATCCAATCCAAGAGCGCTCTAATTAAATTATCATAAAACCTTTTTGATGTAAACAGAGGTGGTGGTGGTGGTACCCCCTTACCCTGAGAGAGACTCGGATCAAACAAACAAGCCACTCCTTTGTTTTCCTTTTCCTCTTTAAAGTTTTTCCTCATTTCTCAAAATTCAAATACTGCTGCTAATATCCATTACATTATCTGCTTTTCTTTTACTTTCCCTGTTTGGATATTACCGTAATAAGTTGAGTCGGGCGGGCGAGGAAAAAACATGGAGGCAGCCATGGGACTGATGCGAAGAATGCCGCCTCGTCACTCAGAGACAGCACTTTCCGCACTTTTAAGCCTTTTGCCTCACAACTCCTCCGATCTCCTCTCTCAAGTTGATCTCCCTCTCCAGGTCATATCCTTTGTGTGTGTTTTTTCATTTTTAATTTCTCCCTGTTTCTCCATTTTTGTAGATTTCGCTCTTTAGTCTTGCTCGAATCGATTATTTCCTTTTGTAAATGGCTAAATAATTTTTCTGGTAAAAGAATGGAGTAAAGTTTAAGATATGAATCGTTTTAGGGTTCATTTTTTCCGGAGAAATCTGTGTTGAGATCATTATGGAAAATGTACCGTGAAAGATCGATAATGGAGTATAAGATTTTAAGCGAAAAATGTTTTTGGTGTTGCTTTATTTTTTTTAACCAAAGGAAAGTGTATGGGAACCATAGCAATGATCTGTATTAGAAAATAAAAATTTAATGATCTTGCGTGAGTGCTTACGTTAGTACGAGTTTTATTTAAGATTCAGTTATTTGAAGTATTAAAGTGAACAAACACTGAAATTTTATTTTTTGACAAGTTTTTTGACAAATTGTGTTTTTTTAATGGAATTATTGAATGTTCTATACGTATTCTTCTATCTATGCTAGTTTGAAGTCATGGCGGTCGCTTTGAACTTTTAAGCAACGCATTTCACCGTTTTGCTTTTGGTTACTTAATTTCTTAAAGCTGTGGAACAAATGTATTTAGCCATTGTTGTCAAATGATACCCATCTACTGGGAGGAACCGAGCAATTTGACCAAATAATTGGATGAAGATACAATTGAATGGGGATTTAAGTTCTTTTGGACCTTGATCTCACCCTACATGCAGATACGGGATAGAGTATCTTTGTCTTCTTTCTCATTTTTTTCACCAGCTGCAAGAACTTAAATTGTTCTCCAAGAGATACTCCTGCTTGATAATTTCATGTTATAAACTCATTGCATTGGTCTTGTGAATATTAAAGAAAAAATTATTCTCATGTTGAACGTTTATTCATCATTCATAAAAATTGCCATGTAATAGATCCCTAACTGTACTTCAATTTTTCTTTCTCTTAATCCATTATTTTGCAATTTGGTTTTCTTTGCACTTATGTGTGTGTGTATATCATCGTTCATAAAAATTGCCATGTTATAGATCCCTAGCTCCATTTTTCCCCTCTTGATCCATTATTTTGTTCAATTTGTGATATGTGTGTGTGTCTGGTTCTGTCTGCATCTGGAACAGTAATTGGTTTGATCTCCTTGCAATTGGTTGTCATGATGTGATGTGAGCTATAAGAGTAAAACACACTATAATGATTGGCTATTTGTGTCTTGAGTTCAGCTGTATTAGCAATATTTTTTTCTCATTTTGAGCTCTTCATTTTGTCTTCAAAGCTAGTAGCTTTCTATTTGTACTGTTCCCCAATCAAATAAATTAGTTGCTTTATTAGTTTTTATATCATATATAATCATCTCTTTGCTGAAAATTTTCAATTCCCGTTTTCTAGCAGTTGATTTTGTGGTATCCTCTTGCCAATTTGTTACATACAATCTTATTCACTGACCTATTGGTTTTTTTGCCACGGAAAACTTCTCATATGACACATGTAACAACAAATGAGTTTTGTTCCATTGATTTGGATGAATAAGTTGATTGGATTTTTTATTTGACAACAGGTTTTAAGCGATGATGACAGTGGGAAGAGGTTCATTTTGTGCGAATACAACAGAGATGCTGATTCATATAGGTAGCTTTATGCTTCTGATTAATATATTTATATATAGGTTATATCCTGAACTTATTTTGCCCTCCCTATTGTAGCCTAAGCCCCCTTAAGCTATTTTTAAGTTCTTGCCTGTTTGTATTTTTGTTCTGATTTGACATTAATGAAAAGGAAGGTCCTCCTCATTTATCTTGCCTAAACA
Source organism: Gossypium australe (assembly GCA_005393395.2). Lineage (NCBI taxonomy): Eukaryota > Viridiplantae > Streptophyta > Magnoliopsida > Malvales > Malvaceae > Gossypium > Gossypium australe. The sequence continues at coordinate 84,860,154 of CM016618.1, read as the reverse complement.
ATAATGACTATATTAACAATCTTTTGTAGGTTTTATTTATTTATTTCTCTTAATTCCTATATTGAAATTGGGTGAAGGATTATAGATGTGGCCACTTCCAGGTCTCCCTCTAATTGTTTATAAAATCTTGCACCTCTAATCCATAGCACTGTATGTTTTGAAATATGTTGGCTTCTCCGGGGGCATTTTCCCTCGAAAATGTTTATGGTGAAACAGTTGTAAAGTTTTAATGGTGGAAGAAGCTTGCGCCTATAATCCAGAGCACTGCACATGTTAGCGTGATGTTGAATAAACATTATAGAATATTGGAATTATGCCACAGTGTTTTCTCTCCTCTGTGTGTGTTTAGACGTATTTGCCTGTTCATTATCTATATATGATTTATTCAAACCTAAATACAAACACTAGCTCCAGAATCAGGGTTTTCCAAAGTCGGTACTCATTTTTAGATGTTATGAATCATGTCAGCAGCAAATCAGTCTTACATCAAATGCTGCTCCTTCCGTTTCATGTCTTGTATGATGCTTTAAGGCCATCTTTTGAGTTACATTGAGTTCTTTTTCACTTGCAGAATGGCAATTTTCAATCATAATTTATGATTTTGTACTGTTTGTAGATCACCTTGGTCAAATAAATACCACCCACGATTGGAAGATGCACCTTATCCATCTTCAAAATTGAGGCAACTGGAAATTGAAGCTAACGATATCTTTACAGTCTATTGTGACCAGTAAGGTTCTTACTTACATTGTGCTTTGTTTATTAATATGCTATTAGTGTGGGTTTGATTGCAATTGATTTCTATCTGCGTTATGATTTTCTTTTTATTGTGGTTGGATATGGGGTTTTAAGGCATAACTCAATCAACTTTTAATGCATTCACTTTATGCAGTATTTGCTTTATTACCATTCATTTATTTATGTTTAACCAATAAAAGAATAGGTATTATGAAGGTGGCATCTCATCTGTCTATATGTGGGAAGATGACAATGAAGGCTTTGTAGCCTGCTTTTTGGTAAAGAAAGGTAAGCAGCTTATTTTTAACCTAAATAAAACTAGTGACCGTTGTCAGTTCTAATTTGCTGTCATTGGCTATTGGAGAAAGATGGTTCAAAGACTGGACAAGGGCGGAGAGGTTATTTGGAGGAGGGAACATGGGATGCTATTCATGTTATAGAGGTAAAATCAATGGGTCGATACAATTAGGGTATAACTTCTATTCTTATCTCAGGTCTTTCAATCCTCCTCTTTCTTTTTGGGGGTTTATTTTGTGTATCTATTTTACCATTTATTCCTCCACGGACAGTAAGTTCGTTACTTTATTCTGCATTCTCTTGCTCATGTTGCACTCTAACCTTTTATTTAGGTTGGACCAGAAGAAGAAACAACTCGATATTGCTTGACTAGTACAGTCATGCTGTCTTTGACTACAGATGATGTGTCATCAGGCACTTTCAGTTTGTCTGGATCTATCAGACGACAGGTAATTGGTGGGACTTTTTTTGTGACATGAAGAGGTGAAGCTTTCAACCTAGTGAAAAGCAAATAAATTGTTGGAGAACGCAGCTTTATGTTGGTTGATAGTGGTTCATAGATATTTAACTACTCTTTTTTACTATCCATTAGTAGCCATTCTATTTTGGAAACATTGGGAAGTTGAAACAGGTTTTGGAATTTCTTCATCCCAAGTGCCAATGAATTAATGACCTTGGACATTAGGGGCGATGATTGTTTAGATCTGATAGGAAAAAAGGTGCATAACTAGTATTGATCATCTGAAATCCTGTGTAAGTCCTTCATGGGTTTTCTTTCCTTGTCCTATTTATATGAACGGGACGTTGCATTCCAAACCATAGACTAGTAAGATGGGACAATCAGAATTATGTTTGAAAGGCTAACTTGCCTTATTAATGCAGATTTTTTTTGAAATTGTTGATTTTCACATGTTTTCCCTCTATTTGCTATCTTGATGTATGCGGACTTTTTGGATGGGGTAAGGAAAGATTTTTATCATCAGCTCTACAAACAGTAACCTCTACCTGAAAAACCCCTATTAACAAGATCTCTGAAACTATGTTACCACAGAGTCTGATCAAAATAGTTCTAGAGCAAGAAACTTAGATAATAGGTTGTTTGAGCATTGCATTTGTAAAGTGAAATACACTTGGTGAAATTTATTTGTCTCTGATATTATAATGCTTTTCTGTATAAATTGCAGGCAGAACATTAAGTGCCTCTTGCTATCCATGATAAGTGGACTTCAATTTTTGTTTTCACTTGCCCCTAAAAAATCAGATTGAGTCTTACAATATGGTGTCTGGTTCGGTTTTTACTGTTTGACACTGATGTGCTATGAACTGAGCATAAGTTCTTGTTTACTGAATATATTTACTTGACGGTTACCTTAACGCTCATCATCTGTGTATGTTTGTGCACTCATATGTGAAGTTCTGGTCAGGGTCTAAACTCCCTTTTCACCTTTAACCCTTTTTGTCCGTAGATGAACATGAACCTCCCAGTTGCTGATGGTCATCTTTGTAATATGGGAAAGATGATAGAAGAAATGGAGGGCAAGCTCCGGAACTCATTGGATCAGGCATGTCTACTACTTTGTTCGTTTGAATTGCCTTTGCACGTTACTTGATAATTGTTTTCAGTGCCAACATTCATATGTTTACACATTTTGCAGGTCTACTTTGGAAAGACGAGAGAGATGGTTTGCACTTTACGGCCACCTTCTGAGGTGCTGCCGATGAGATTGCCTGACAGTTAGTATGGATTCTATGCCATAAGAAATTGAAGCTTGTGTCATATTTGCATTACTAGATTGACCCGAGTATGCTTTGTGTATGGTATGTGTTGAGAAAATACGAAGGACTGTGTATGACTGACTTATTTCCAGTCTGCTTTTACAACAATACATGATATTCTTGATGAGATTTTTGCTTAATAACATTTCAATCTGCAAATATCCAGCGTTTTCCTTCAGTTTAGGTATTTGCTCAGATGGTGTGGTGCATGTGCCCTAATTGTATTTAAAGTACAAATTCATCTAGGAGATGATATAAAGAGACCATTCATATGGGAATGCAATACGAGCAAGATTTTAATTTCACTAATTCATATCCGATAAAAGGCTATGATAACTCTCACAATCTCATAATGACCAGAGTTTTCCACAAGAACGGGGGGCTCAACAAGTGAAGGAAACATTAATAAATAATGTTGTTATGTATCTAAAAGCATGCAACTCAACTAGAAATACGAGAACAAACCAACATACGGCCTTAAACGTTTTTGACTTCATGCTCAGCACCAGATGATGAGGCATCTTTCTTCGGAGCTGGTATTTCTTCCACATTTTCATCTTCGGTGTCACTGTCATCATCTGCAAGGATAAAGCATCGAGATGCATTGAATTAATATAGAGATATCGGAACAAGCTACCAAGTCAAGATCCTTACAGCAAATTCGCACACTCTAATCAATACTGGACAGATTACAATACTTACCGTCTTCACCTTCAACCGCACCAAAGCCTTCACCACCACCCATGTTCATCTTCTGTAACAAAAGGGAAATAGAAGCAAATGGTGTTAGTCCGGTTTAGACTTTGATCATTAAATATTAAGTGATAACATTGGCACTCACGGAAAAGTCGAAGTCCCCAAAGTCCATATCAGGTGCGGCTGGCAACAAAAATTCCCCAGTGAGTCAAACTAAAAAAATGAGCCCCTTTCACTATGAAAACAAAGCAGTGAAAAAAACCATATGAGAATTGAGGGAATAAGTCTTACGCTTAGTATCCACATCGTCCTCATCTTCATCAACCCATCGATCCCAATCAACTTTCAAAAACACAGGTGGTCTCCCTTCCTGTTTCAGTAATCTGCTCCACCACTTGCTCTCAGCCTTTTTCACAAGGTAACAGATATTTCTATTTCCAACACTAGCCTTGCTTCCCTGCAAGCATATCAGAATGACATATATTAAACTATATAGGCAATATGTATTAAAGGTCAATCCTAAGAATTGAGACTTTAGCTGCCGACATACATCAACGTTGACTTTGTCATGCAGATCCAAATCAACTTCATAGGGAATTTTGTCTGCTCCACTTTTGGCAGAGAAGAAGAATTTTCCTTCGGGCTCTAGTTTAAGCTTCACGTCCTGAGCATCAGGAAGCTCAATAGTTATGAAAACGTCATCCAATCTCTGGGCCCATTTCACTATGGGATGTCGGCTGCAACATAAAGTAAGTCCAAATTAAATAAAGACTACATAGACAACTTACTTCCAACTCGGATATTTACACCACTATCATGTAGAAAAACAATGCCCACACTGGTCTGGCGTAAACAAGAAAATCTACATTACATATGTTCAAAAAACATTGACTATTTAAGAGACAAGTGGCACAAGGCGTCACAGCTGAAATCAAAGATATGCAAACAAAACAATGGGTAGACGCTAAGATGAGGTCATGATCTAACAGCGAAGAATCCATCCGTCATGGCAACATCCAAAATTCCGGAAATCTGGCAGGTCCATACTCACGCTTAAACAATCAAACAGGTTCAAACCTCATAACATACAAGATTATGCGCCCTATATCAATATCTATGAGCAAGTTCCTTCATTGAAATGATAGCATCATCAGACTTTAAAAAGTTTCAAAAGTTAAATAAGGTACTCTTACAAGAATCAGAACAGGTTGGCAACACAGGTGACTGAACATAAATGCCATGAGTCATTTCCTAAAATAAAAATACACTAGAAGTGGAATAAAATTTCAATAAACAACCAAAGCAATCCCAAATATCCCCACTTTTGCAGCAGAACGAACATACATATCCAACGCTCCATTGTTCCAAAACCCTACAGACTCAAAAAAAAAAAAAGCAACATCCATCACCAACCTCCTCTAACCTAACACCACAAACAATGGATATGAGAATGAGAGTATTTGATTTACTATTTCAAACCATATCTAACAAATTGGTTTCCTATTATCATAAAGTTCTTGTCTTTTAATTGAAAGTTCAAGCATTAAATAGTTTCCTAGTATCATCTTCATATCAACACCTTCCACAAAACTAATATTAATTAAAAAAAAAAGGCTTAATCCCTTCAAGACTTCTCTTTGCAGCAGAATGAAAATAACAGAAACCCAGAGAAGACCCCAAAATATTTTTTTTAATATTAAAAAAAACCCAGAACAGTTATAGCCTGAAAAGCCCAAAAACAAGGGTAAACAAACAATAGTTGCAATGGAAGTCGATGTTCAATTTTCTTTTTCTTTCATTTCCTCCATAATCTAAGCGACCAAACAACTAAAGGCAAAAGCGTGTAATGGAAAATAAGAAAAAAAATTTTAAAAAGAGAGAGAAGGTGAAGAGAAAAATACCTCATGTTTGGGCGATTCACAGCGTACTTTTAATAAATAGCTTGTTTGGTTCCTCAAAAGAGTGATAAGCGATGATGATGCAGCAGGCTGGTAAAGTGTATAATGAGGTTTGGTATATAATATATATTTATAGGATCTTTGGGTAAAAAAATGAAAAAAGTTGTTATGGTAAAATTAACATAGAGGCCCTTATACTAGTAGTTAGGTTGTATTTTGCCTAATCTATTAAAAAATAGACAAATTAATCCCTGTATGTTATATCAAAGATAAAAAAATTTATCCCATTGTACTGTTACAAATAGGTTTGATTGATGGAATAACTGAAGAGTGACATGTGATGTGCTATATATATACCTCATGCTGATATACAGGAACCAGTATTTAATAATGGAAATAGATGGAATTTTTAATAGAAGGATTAGTATGCTTATTAATCTAATGAGGAGGAACTAATTTGATTTCTTTTTAGTTGGTGAGAGAAAATACAATCCAACACTTAATAGAAGGACCTCTACTATACTTTTACCAAAAGTTATTATTATTATTGGGTTTTTCTTTTTATCTTTTTATGGCGATTTCTACTAGGTCGAAATGATGTTGATAAAATATCTGAACTCAAAATTCCAAGCATGAAAAAGTCTGAATCCAGGAAGATTAAATTTGAGTTGTATTTCTAAAAATTCGATTTTAATAAAGAATTAAAGTAATTAAAATTTATTTAAATATTTTATAAATAAAATGTAAATTGTTATTTCATCTTAATATTCTTTACTCATTAATTAAAAACAAAATTCTTATATAAATATTGAGCAAAATTCAATTCGAAAGAATAAAAAAAATGAATTTTGAGTTAATCAAATTGAGTTATTCGAAAAATTATTTTGAATTTTACAATTCGAATAACTGATTGATGTAAATACTTCTTTAGTCCCTGTCAATTTTAAAAATAAGTAAATTGGTCTCTCTCAATAAAAATTATAAAATAATTTCAAAATAATTTTTAAAATTTAAAATATTTATAAAAAATCCAAAATTTATTTTTTAAAAATTATAAAATTAAAAAAATTCTAAATAATATAAAGAAAGTTAAAATTTTAACAATTTTCTAAAAAATAATTTTTGGGATCTAAATGATAAAGTATCTTTTTTTATTATTATTTTGCTTTAATTTTTTTTAAATATATATGATTTCAATTTTATGTGCTCAAGTTCTATCGTGTAATTAGTTATACTGTAACAAGATTTTAATTTGATATGTTTAAATTTTTAAAATTTAAATCGAACGATTTCACTCGATTTCACTCGACTCAAATTTTATTTCACTCGATTCGATTTGAAAAAAATTCAAATCAAGTCAGGATGATAAAATATAACTCGTTAACTTAATTAACTCAATTTTTTTACTTGATTCGACTAAATTTACATATAAAATAAGTATAAATAAAATTGTAATTCATCAATTTATTAAACTTCAAATTTCAAAAAGTCACCAACAAACCCCACCTAGGGTTTGAGAGCGGTGGTAGAAACTTATTTGGGCAGCTCTTTGCTAATGTAGCGTGTATAGTGTGGGTATATCCTTATCCTGGGTGTATGAGTACTAACCTTTTAATAGTACACTATAAAAAAGAAAAATTTAAAAGACATAATAATTTATTTGGCCCTCCAAATAAAAAAAATCATTTTAGCCATTCATCTATTTTTCACGTATTTTAGACATTAAACTTAAGTTTTCTATCAAATCATCCTAAAATAGATGAAAAAATTAGCGTTTACTAATTTGCTGAAATGGCATACACGTGAATTGTTTTGTGGATGACATGTAAGCATTTAATTAATTTTTTAAAATTTTAAAAATTAAAAAATATTTTAAAATTTTAAAACCATTAAAATTATTAAAAGGTATAAAAGTATATTTTTTAATTTTTTTTAAATTTTAAATTCAATTAAATGCTGACATGTCATATTGAAAGGTTAAAAAAGTCATTAAACCATTTTTAAATTACAATTAAATTTATTACCAAACACCCAAAAATAGATGCAAGATTTAAATTTTAAACTTAATAGGTGGATCATGAGGAGTTGCTATCCAATTCAGTAAGACATCTACACACAAATTAACATAAAAAAAAGGTATAAAATGTATAAAATAATTGTATTTTATTTAAATTTATCTTTTTATACTTAAATAATTAATCTAAAATTTTATAATTCAAAATTTAATAAACTAACGAGGAGATGTTAAGAGATTCACAAAGCATAAAAAATAAAATCTCTTGATATGTACGAAGCAGCGCTTAAAGTTATTACAAAACACCTGTTTAATATGAATTCAAATTGTATTACCTTAATCCACGTCTTTAATGTTGTACAATTATCTAATACTCTTTCTATATACATTTAATATTCATTTAGCTTCCTCTTAAATTTAATATTTTGTTTTGTTTAATTTTGTAAAATTTAAAATGTTCACATAGGTATTCAATGCATTTCTCCTATTGTAATTTTTTTAAATTAAGAGTCTCTTTAGATGGATGATTAATTTCGATGCAGTTCGTTTAGTTTCTTTTTTTTTTTTGTTTCACGTTACAGTATCTTATTTCACCGCTACCGCTATTTTTACACTAAATACAAATAAACGCACCACTCATTTAAACTCACCTTAAATATTAAATTTTTTTTCAGGGACCAACCATATTATTGGAAGAAGGTTGAATCACCATTTAAAACATGTTATATTTTCAAAGGAATCACAACAAACTTCCCATCTCATGAAAACTAATTTTAGGACCTCAACAAGCGGAGTATCATAAACTCCTAAATTTTTAATAGAAACTATTTAGGTTTGCTCAATGATTTAAGTCGAAAGATATTGTGCAAAAGAGTGATATAAGAAAACATACAGTAGAATCCCAGAATTAGATTTATTGACCAATCTTGGGATGGATCTGTAGGTATATCCAGTGTGATAATTTAGTAGTGTGGGTATATTAAAAATATATTTTCTAAAAAATTAGAATAGTTAAAAAAAAAAAAAACTTAACCTACAAATTAACACTTAAACTATTCCCTTTTTCTTATTGTACTATTTTAAAATTTTGTTAATCACAAGTGGTATCTAAACTATTTTTTTCTCAAGTTGGTATCTCCGTTAATCAAAGTACTAGTAAACCGTTGAATTTTTTTAAATTCTTAAAAAAAAAAACTTAACCCATAAATTAATACATAAACTTTTAAAGAGTTTATCTATCACTTTCACTTTGATTTTGTTTCTCTTATTATTTTGATTTACCTAAGATAGAATTTTATAGTGATATTATTTATCTTTTTTGTTTTAAGGTATCTTTAGGCTTCAAGTATAAATGTTAGACTTGTAGCAAAAGGTTATACTCAGAAACAAGGTATTGATTACAAAGAATCCGTCTCTCTAGTTGCCATGCTCAAGTCAATCCGTATATTGTTGTCTATTGCGACGACTCTCGATTACGAGATCTGACAATTTGATTTCAAGACAACATTTTTGAATAACTATTTTGAAGAGAGCATCTATATGATGTAACCCACCGGATATATAGCTAAAGGAAACAAGCATAACTTGCTTAAATCTATATATGAGCTGAAGCAAACATCTCACTCATGGAATCAATGATTTGATCAAGTGATCAAGACTTTTGGGTTTAAGTAAAACATAGATGAATCTTGTGTTTATAAATGTTTAGGGGATGAATGTGGTATTTCTCGTTCTATATGTCGATAACATTCTACTCATTGAAAATGATGTAGGGACATTGTTATCAATTAAATTACAGTTAACCCAATAGTTTAACATGAAGGACTTAGGAGAAACTAATTTTATTCTAGGCATTCGAATCCTAAGGAATCGAAATAATAAAGTGATATTACTGTCTGAGGCTTCATACATATATAAGATATTGGAACGTTATGCAATGACCAGTTTGAAGAAGGGAAATCAACCCTCTATATTGGGATTTCATCTTTTTTTAGAGGACTACCCTAAGACAGCGGAAGAAAGAGAGAATATGAGAAAGGTTTCTTTTGCTTCGGTAGTAGGAAGTCTCATGTATGTTATGCACACATCTAGATATCTGTTTTGTAGTGGGGTTGATAAGTCGATATCAACCGAATCCAGAACCAAGACATTGACAAATAGTTAAACATATACTCAAGTATTTATGGAAAACGAGAGATTATATGCTTGTGTATTTTAGAGGAGATCTTACTCCTATTAGATATACTAATTCTCAATTTTAAACATGTCAAGATTCGAAGAAATCGACATCGAACTGTATTTTTTTCCTAAACGACGAATCCATAATATAATTAAGTGTCAAAGTAGAGTTACACCGCTAACTTCACTCTGGAGCAAATCATAATTTCTAAATATTAACTTCTCCTACAAGTTCAATCAAAGTACGGTTGTTCTCTTTCTAATTGAAAAATAGAATAAAATAAAATATCCTTTCTTCCCTTTCAAGTTATATTTGCTGTAGAGATATTAGAGGTGAGCGAAAGTTTTAACTTAACATTTATGTTTTCTGTTTTAATTTTGTTTCGTTAGTTTTATTTATTATTATTATTCAAAATTATAGCATGTTATTTTTAAACATTTATTATTACATTATTTTAGGAAAATTAACAAAGAAAAAATGCATATCAATAAAAATATAAAGGAGAAAATTTATGTAATTACATTTTTTTGTCCAAAAGCTAGACTCGGATAAAAATTTTTACACGAATCGATTCGGTTTCAATTGAAATATTAAAAAGTATTTTTAAATTTAAGTTTAATTATAAATATATAACATATTAATTAAGAATATATTTTTAATATGTTTTTATTTTTTAATAGTAGAATGAGCTTTTTCTTGCATAGTGGAGTATTTTAATTTTTAATTTTTTTTTCTTTCATGATTTTTTGGGTAAACTATACAGTAAGCAACCCAACTATGCTTAAGTTTTTTATTTTGATAACCTAATTGGTACCAAACTTTCAAAAATTGGTATAATAACAGATTTCGCCATCAAATTTAACACTATGTGTCAATTTAGTTATAAATTTTAAAATAATTATCTGTTAATGTTTACTTATTGTCTCAATTTTGTCCTAATTCTAAAAATTATATATAAAACAAATATTTTTAAAGAATTATAATATAATTGAAAAAAATAAAATATTTTAATATAACTTTTTTGAAAATATTTATGTATTATATATTGAATTTTATAGAATTAGTATCAAATTGAGATAATATGTAAATGTTAAGTGTTAATATTTAAAATTTATGACTCAATTGACACATGTAAAAGTTGGGGCAAAACTCCAGAAAATACCAAAAAATAACAAAAATTACCGGAAAGTATAGGGTTGAAAATTAATGACCGGAAAGGGCAATTTCCCCCAAAATCGCGTCCCCGTCAGCGCGTTTTTGGGGGAACGCGGCCTAAAGCGCGTCCCTGGGGGAGCGCTTTAGGCTTTTTTCCCGGGAAATATGGTGGCAGCAAGTGGGAAGAAAATGGCTCCAAAATTAGGCACCGAAAGTTGATGTGATGTGAAAATTGGTATGGGGTAATTGCAATATTGGTCCCTATTTGAATAGGTACTTTGTAAGTTTGATCCCTAAACCTCAACTATAAATAGGCCTAACCATTTCTCATTTTCTTCATCCCACAATTTGCCATTCTCTACTTAAGGCATTGTTCTCTCTCTCCCTATTTGTAAATTTTCACTTGTATTTTTGGAGTGAAATATATTTGTTAGTGCCCGAAGACGTAGGCAAAATTTTTTCATATCTTGTGAGTGTGATCGTAGTTATTTATTGTGCTATTAAATTACGATTGAGGGATATTCTGGCTAGGAAAGACTTGGTACTTAAGTGATCCTTGTGATCCACCTCTCTTTCCTGGGAATTGAACTTAGTGTGATTTTTTAGTACAATAATTTTACTCTTTTACACCGTCCACTTGCAATGAGTGAACGTATTAATGCTGTTATTTACTACGATGGTGAAGTGCGTGACACCGAAAATGGTGTTGTTTTCTTATCGGAGAACACAGCGCGATTGAGTTTTAATCGGAACGTCGATTTGGTAGAACTTCGCAAAAGAATTAGGCGTAAAATATTCGGAACAACGCTAATGAAAGTTCAGTCTATTAAGTATAGATTTTGTGCTTCGGTTGATCCGGTGAGATATGACTCATTCGACATCAAAGGTCCTCGGAGCCTTGAGGCAATGGTGGAGACTCATCTTGCCAGTGGTTCACCCTATATCGAGGTATATGTGGAATTTTCATCTCCAAGTGATCTGGCTGCGACCTCAACATCTAGTATCGTTCGAGGGGAATACACGACCCCAAGTCGACACTCTGTAAGTGGGAGGCAAAACACAGAAGTGCCCGTGTGCGGTGGTAGTATGGAAAACATAACCCCTGCACGACACTCGGTTGGTGGATGGGACATGCATATTCGTCATTCGACGTCGGATGACAGAAATACGTATTGGGGGAGGTCATCAACTTCTAGTGGATGGCAATCCACATACGATTGGGATCGTTACGAAAGATGTTTAAGGAGGGATGATGTATTACCGACGACATCCACCAGTGAGGGGCCCTCGTTGTTACCGACGACATGCACCAGTGAGGGGCCTTCGTTTGTTGCAGATTATAGAGGATGGGATGATGAATCCGATGTGGATCCACCTCGGGAGCCAGGGCCTGATGGTGCAGAAGTTGGATTATTTTCTGAACCGGAGCCCGTTCCAATTGTACCTGAAGACGTTGAGGGCGGTTCAGACGAAGAAGAAGAAGATCCGCTATTCAGGGCATACTCACCTCCAGCGCACATGCATAATGTCGATCTATCTCAAGATGATGCATTGGAGTTTCCTGAACTACCACACCGGACGCGTGACCGTACAAATTCTTTGTTGGATTCGGATCAATTAGAAGTTGGTAACCAGTTTTCCAACAAGAATACTTTTCTTGCTGCATTGAAACAATACAGCATCAGGAACAGGGTTAACTACACTATGGTTAAATCAAAGCTCGATAGGTACGAGGCAAAGTGTGCAGTGCAAGACGGCACATGTTCATGGAAAATCATGGCGTCGTTGAGGAAAAGGACAGGGCTGTGGGAGGTGAAAAAGTACAAAGGTCCGCATACATGTCTTACCGGTACAGTACCACTATGTGTTCAATGATTCCGAATAAGACTAATATTATGTAATGTTGCATTATTTAACGTACTTCATTGACAGGTGTAACAGAAGATCATCCAAGGATGGATTCAGACATGTTGGCTGATTTAATAATCCCGACGGTGAAGGCCGATCCCAGAACTACAGTGCCGGCCTTAATTGGCAATATTCGTAGCCAAATGGGGTACACGCCCTCTTACAGAAAGGCTTGGATAGCCAAGCAGAAGGCGTTGGAAAAATTGCATGGTCGGTGGGACGTTTCATATAATGAAGTGTGGCAGTGGTGTCAGGTGCTGGAGAGGTATGTCCCAGGCAGCACAACAGACCTTGAAACGGAACCGGCGTACTACAACGATCGTCTGCTCCATGGATGCGCAGTGTTCAAGCGTCTGTTCTGGACATTTAAGCAATGCCGAGATGCTTTTACATATTGCAAGCCATTGGTACAAATTGACGGTACCTTCATGTATGGTAGATATACGCATCGTCTATTGCTAGCCGTGGCACAAGACGGCTGTGGGAGAATCCTTCCGATTGCGTTCGCAATAACACCGGGGGAATCAGCTGATGATTGGGACTTCTTCCTATCCAGGTTAAGGAGGCATGTTTGCCCCCAACTTGACATATGCGTTATATCGGATCGGGGCCCTGGAATACTTGCGGCAATAGAACGCCAGGGAAGCATGTGGCATCGCACACACCATCGATATTGCCTGAGGCATGTCGCATCCAACTACTATGGGCAACATCGATCTAAAAGAGAGAAACGGCAAGTGATCGATATGGGTATGAAATATCTAATAATAAAATTTATTTTGATATATTCAATTTATTCGCAATTGAAGAGTGGTATGTAATATTCGCTATCAACGTATATTAGCAGGGTATGAGATCAATAAAGACCGTTTTCACGAGATGCTGGCCAGTTTGCGCTCAGATAACGCCGAAGGCGCAAGCTACCTTTGCAATATTCCTTTCGAACAGTGGACACAAGCATATGACGGTGGCCTACGATATGGGCATATGACCACAAACCTTGCCGAATGCATAAATTCTGTTCTGAAAGGAACCCGTCATCTGCCGATTACAGCAGTTGTGCGAGAGACATATTTTCGGTTAGCGGCACTATTTCCGAAGAGAGCAGCGAGTTATAGAGGGCAAATGGAAGGAGGCCATGTATGGAGCCAGAAGGTCTTGCAACAAATTAATCGTGGGAAGGCACGTGCGAACACCATGCACACAGTATGTCATGATCGCGACAGCCTATGGTTTCGTGTCACGGAGTTTGACAGACCCAACCAAGGTATTGTTGGCGGTCATTATCGTGTACACTTGACAAATAGGACATGCGACTGTGGGATATTTGATGCACTTCGTTACCCATGTGCTCATGTACTTGCGGCTTGTCAGAATCTCCGTATTGATCCCATGAGCTATGTCGACGAAGTGTACAAATTAGAAAACATGTACAACGTGTGGAGACACGTATTCCCACCAGTCCCAGATGAACGTAAGTGGCCATCGGTATCGCGTGCACCGTATAAGCTGTTGCCGGATAGAGAATTGAGGCGCAAACCAAAAGGTCGACCTTCCTCGACTAGAATACGCAACAATATGGATATCCGAGAACCGACCAACCAAAGTAAGCGGTGCGGATGGTGTAGGAACCCGGGCCATACATCTCGCTCGTGTCCAAATCGGAATAGTTGACCGTGTTATTAGCTTGTTTGTCTCTTGCTGGCTATGTAATTTCTGTTTTTTTTTTAGTACAACGGTTTATCAAAGAACTCAATTATATTTTAGTGAAGAGGACTAAATTAAAAGAATATAAAATAGGAAATAATTTTTTATTTTATCAAAGAACTCAATTTTCTGCAAAGAACTCAATTTTAATTTAGTGAAGAGGACTAAATTAAAGAATATAAAATAGGAAATAATTTTTATTTTATTAAAAAATTCAAATTATATTACATACAAAAAAATACACAACTTTTGATATTAAAATTAAATTACAACACAAATTAAAAAACAACTTTTTTTATTCAAAGAATAAAAAAATTAAATTACAATTTATAAAATAAAAAAGCCTATCCTAATCAATGTTGATGCCGGTGGGAACCAGTGCCACAGTCGGGTGGTCGGCGGTTACGCGCTGGATTCCTCCTTCTTCTAGCTTCCGGCGGGGGTCGTGGAACCTCAGGCGGGGATTCGGGTTCCTTCGGAAGTGGGTCTGGTTCTAGGTGTTGCGATGATGACCCACCTTGATAAAATAATGACCCCGGAGGTGTTTGCATAAACCACGGCGGGGTGACTGCATCCCGTACGGTGAAGGAGCCTGGTAGAAACTACTGCTCCCCGACGGCACCTCATCTAATCCCACACCCGAAGTCGGTCTCACGATCGGCTGGCCAACGGGAGTTGTCGGGAACGGACTCGAACTCGGCCATGCATTCCAACCTGGGGTGGGACAAGGAAAAGGAAACATATATGGGTTAGGAGGATACATATAAGGGGCAAGGTACGTACCTGGCATAAACTGTGGATGCTGTGATGTCGGTGTTGTTAGCTGAACGGATGGGCCCGGTGACTGTGTAGGCGCTGTTGATGGGCCCGGTGACTGTGTAGGCGCTGTTGATGGGCCCGGTGACTGTGTACGCGCTCTTGGGCCCGGTTCATCATCCATTCTCCTTCGATGTAAAGGGCCCCGACGTTCCCTTCGCTCGCGAATTAGCCGTCGCCTCTCCTCATCCGACAACAGATACGGCATGCCATGGATTCTAAACCATGGCATGTACTCCGGCACGCACGCTAACTCTGGAACTATGATCGGTTCCCGGTTAGGTATAAAGTCATACCGGTTCTCCCACGTCTCGATATGTTCTGACCAAAATCTTGGCCAATCCGTGTGCTGCTGCCGTAAGTCCACTTTGTGCTCATCATCGAGCACCTCAGGAGGCACGGGAATCGGTTGCCGGCATCCAAATTGCCGCAGAACCCGATCTGACTGGTGCATCTCGACGGTTGAGTAGGTGATTAGCGGGACCTTAACGTGCCAACTGTTCGGATTTTGGAGATACTCCTCCGGAATTACTGCCCGAATTTCGGGATCCTCGTACGGTGTCCATTGAAACTATATTAACATTACCAACTTATTAGTTATATACATAATATTAGACACTACCTACGAAATACTAAATTATAATAACGAAATTCGACACTTACTTGTGATTCCGACCTTTGGTCCAACAGGAGCCGTATATCCTCAAGCGCGTTAGGTATTCCAACATGACTGCTCCTCGGATGGTTCCACCTAATTAAATAAACTTTTAGCATGCAATTATACTATAAATATACGACATAATTGTAAAATATAATATTAAATTTACCTCGTTATCAGTGGGAATGAATATGGCTGGTCGAGTCGAGGACGTAAAAATGGAAATCGAAACCATGCCCATGACTGCAGTAGTGATAGGCAACCTCCGATTTTTTGTTTACTCGGCAGCGTCGCCCTACACATCTCCCGGTATAATATCGATAGCACGGCAGACCCCCAACTCAATTCACCGGCTGCTCTGAAATCAACAAGTTTCAGGAGCCATCTAAGGTGGACGAGGTTTCTAGAGAAGTCCGGCATCAGATAGCCTCCAATTATCTGAAGTATGTATGCCCGCGCATACCGTATTCTTTCTTCTTCAGTCGAACCTTCATTCGGCTGCGGGATTGCGTCTCGTAACCAAGCCAAATCGATCCGAGCTCCTTGAATTTTATCCGGAATGGCACCCAGAAGCTCGTAGCATACGGCCATCCAATCGAGAGATGTTACGGACCCGGTGACTACCGACTCGTCCACCGGTAATCCCAACTGTAACTGCACATCTTCCAAGGTGATGGTACACTCTCCGCATGGCAAATGGAAAGTGTGCGTCTCTGGTCTCCACCTCTCTATCAACGCGCTGATCAAAGGCGGCTCCAACTTGAACCCCCGGGCTATCGTGGCCACGTGCCAAAAAACCCGCTTCCCGCAGGTAATTCTCGATCAATGGCGATGGGGGACCAGGCATGTTGCGAATATAACATTGCAACACCCGATCTACAGACTGTTTAAAAAAAAAAAATTATAAAATTCTAAATTAATTAAAATTGCATAATTAAAAAATTTAATAATATTGAAAATTAACATTCAAACTTACCATTTTCTTTTGCTGGACGGCAATGTGGTTCTCGCCTAGGCGACATAATTCCCCGGCCATTGTACTCCGATAAATAATTTAAAAATTTTCCAAAAATAGGTTTAAAAAAAATTATAAAGGGCTTTTTTATAAATAGTAAAGGACTATTTTGAAATTTAAGCGTAAATTTGAGAGAAATTTGAGAGCAAATTGATAGCAAATTGAGAGAAAAATGAGAGAGGATTGAATTGTGAAAAAAATGAAGGGTTGGGGGGGTATTTATAGGGTTTTTTTTTCTGACCGTTGGGGGTCCAACGGTCAAAAAATTTTGACCGTTGCGGCCTAAGCGCGTCCCCGGGGGAGCGCTTTAGGCCACGTCAGCGAAGCGCGTCCACGGGGGCGCATTTTCGCTGACGTGGCCTAAAGCGCTCCCCCGGGGACGCGCTTTAGGCCGCGTTCCCCCAAAAACGCGCTGACGGGGACGCGATTTTGGGGGAAATTGCCCTTTCCGGTCATTAATTTTCAACCCTATACTTTCCGGTAATTTTTGTTATTTTTTGGTATTTTCTAGAGTTTTGCCCTAAAAGTTGATAGCTAAATCTATTATTATATTGATTTTTGAACTACCACCTCACTCTTTTGTAAAAAAATTGACTACACTTAACGGAAATGAAACAAATAAAACCAAACTCAATTAATCAAGTAACTATTTTAAAATTTTAAAAAGTTAGTGATCAAAAAAGAAATTAAGTATTTGGGGAACATGCGGTGTAACTTACCATTTTTAGTTAAGTTTTTTTAAATGATTGTTTTGTTAGGAAAATTAGTTAATTTAATTTTAATATTTGAATAATTCAATTAACATTGATATTATTATCGGTCTAAGAAAATGTGATTACGCGTATTTATCATCTTATTTAATAATTTACCAAATTATGATTTTTTTTTTTAATTACTCAATTCTAAAAGATTACAATTTTCAACGATAGTTGGATGAACTTAATCGTAATTTACTCGTAATAAATTTTTTAACATATAACTTAATTCACGCACCATCACGTCACATATTATATTTTCAACGGAAGGAAGTTTCCAGGTAACGGAGATTTGTTCGAATTAGTATAATTAGTATTAGTCCGGTTTTTTTATAACCTAATCTCTTCTTTTTCTTCTTTGACTGCAACTCTCTTTTATATTTTCTACCCAACCCCCAAATTTGCTCCAGTTTTTTTTTTAATAATATAATATATATTTTTCTCTAATTCTAAATCATGTGAAATAAAGTTTGTTTTGTGATCAATTTTTGCTTTCTTGTTGAGAAAACTTTTTTTATTTTTTTTATCATAAAGAAAAAAAAAATAGAATCTTTTTATCATCCAGAGAAATGACAGTGGCGGCGAAAGCTGCGACGACTGATTCATGTTTTGGCGAGGATCAAGTGTGGCCACCGGGGTTTAGGTTTCACCCAACTGACGAAGAACTGGTTCTTTATTATTTAAAGAGAAAGATCTGTAGAAGAAAGCTCAAGCTTGATATCATAAGGGAAACTGATGTTTACAAGTGGGATCCTGAGGAGTTGCCTGGTAAATTTTTCTCTCTTTTTCCAACCCTCAAATTATTATTTGATTATTGGCTACATGTTTAGTTTAATTGATAATTGAGCAAATATATCCGTTGACTTCGTTTCCCTTTTATTAAATTGCTTTTTCTTTTTTTGTGGGTTTGTTTTGATTTTATTTGTTATTGTTTTGTTTGTCGTATGGGTTTGTATTGTGAAGAATATGTGGCTATTCGTTTTTGTATGTTGAAATTGCTGTTTTTATCTCTTCATTTTTTTTCTTATTCATTTTAGAACATCCTTGGATTACGTTGACTTTGGTTTGTGCAATAATTCTACTGTTTGTTTGTATGAATTTTTATGATGGAACTATTGGCCTATATGATTTATTCAGGCTCCATAGTCCTTAAATCAGATTAACCAATGGGGTTTTCAGATGTCTCAATTATTCGTTAGAACAGTGGTTTGTTTTTGTTCCGATTCGAGGCTCTTGGTTCTATTTGTCTTCTAGATGGATTGCTTGTTTGAAAAACTTTAAGCAGTAGCTAACGTTTGTTGGTTCCTACTTTCCGATTTTGCTTTATTTGTTGTATTAGCGGCTTTCTAATGAGCGAAAAATATGTTATACAGCACAATCAATACTGAAGTCTGGAGATAGACAATGGTTCTTCTTCAGTCCAAGAGACAGGAAATATCCTAATGCAGCAAGGTCAAACAGGGCAACTGGACATGGGTATTGGAAGGCAACAGGAAAGGATCGTACTGTTACCTGTAATTCTCGGACAGTTGGAGTCAAGAAAACTTTGGTTTTCTACAGAGGGCGTGCACCTGTTGGTGAGCGAACTGATTGGGTGATGCATGAGTATACCCTTGATGAAGAGGAGCTCAAGAGATGCCAGAACGTGAAGGTATGCGGCTGAAGAAGTTTGCCAAGAAACTTTTCTACTTTTAGTCCTGTATATTTTCTTTTTATTATTTCTCTGTTTCTCTTTTGCATTTCAGGACTATTATGCTCTTTATAAGTTGTACAAAAAAAGTGGACCTGGCCCTAAAAACGGAGAGCAGTATGGGGCACCATTTAAAGAGGAAGAATGGGCTGATGAGGAATATGCTAGTAAAGCAGTAGATGTAATCACCCCTGCCAAACAACCAAATGAGGCCTTCCCTGATGACATTGTAAAAGCCAAAAATCAAATTCAATCGCCATTGAATGATATTGAAGAGTTTATGAGGCAATTTGCTGCTGAGCCTGCACTTCCCCAGCCACAAGGTCATTTTGACAATATATTGCCTCGGCTTGCTGGTGAAGAAGAGATACAAAGTACTTTGCTGGACACATCTCCGAGGGATGTACTCCTTCCTAAGCCACTTGAGGTTGTACATGACCATGCAAGCTTTGAACTCTCCCAGTCACCTACATCTCGTTTGCAGTTGCAAGAGGCACCTGAAGTCACATCTGTTTCTGATCAGTTTGAACAAATTCCACAAATATGTGAAGACTTCCTGGAAATTGATGATCTCACCTCCAATGTTGAGAAACCTGTGGAGAATGGGCTGCAGTTCAATGAATGGGATGGACTGGGTGAATTTGATCTCTACCATGATGCAGCAATGTTTCTACAGGACATTGGACCTATTGAACAAGGAATAGTTCCATTCTCATATACTGAAAATATGATAAATCAGGTAAGTTACCCATTGGAACCGCAATTGCAACACCAATCAAATACCAATCATATGGATCAAGAACTACAGTTCCAATTGAATGCCACTGGTGTTGATGAGCAGTTGCAGCTTCAACCGAATGCCTTTGGGAATAATCAACAGGTGCAGTCTCAATTGAATACAATTGGTGATAATCAGCCTCAATTGAATGCCTTCGAGGATGGTATATTAAATCAGGTCGGTTATCAATTTCATTCCTCTGCAAATAACATGATGGATCAGCAATTGGTACCCAATTCAACTGTGGATCAGGTGGATTACCAGTTGCCGTTCCAGTCTTTTGGAAATGAGATGGAGCGACAGCTCCAAATGGATCAGATCAATGGTTCAATTTGTACAAATGATCAGAGTGGTGATGTCTTTACTCCATCAGGATCGAATCTTGGGAATGCCTCTTCAAGTTCAGGTAGAGCACGTGTGGAAATCAACATGCATTCATTTGTGAAATTATCTTGCATTCACTGAACTGTTTTTTTGTTTTGGACAAAGTTGTTGTCTTAGCCTCTCCTTGCAAAGTTCTTGATGAAATGGTTGGTTTGGTAGACATGCCAAAAGTCCACATGGCAAAAAGCCTTTCTTAAAATGAAATTTGAGCCCACTTCAAGAGCTCTTCTGATACGACTATTTTCATTTATAGTCACTTATAGTGACTAGAATGCAAATATTCAACTACTTTTTTGTCATTGGAAAAGCTAGTCACTCCTTTACTGCTTTACTGTAAAATTTTGCTTATATATGGTTATTTTGGTTGTCTTTAGGTTTGGTGTACAATGGTAATAATCAAGATGAAGGTGACAAAAAGGGCGAGGGTGCAAGCCGATTTTCTACTGCACTGTGGTCATTTGTGGATTCAATACCTACTACTCCTGCTTCTGCATCTGAGAGTCCTTTGGTAAACCGAGCCTTTGAGCGAATGTCTAGCTTCAGTAGGTTGAGAATGAATGTTAGAAACACCAATGCGTTGACAGTCAATGGTGGCACAACTGCTCGGAGGAGAAGCAGGAATAAGGGGTTCTTTTTCTTTTCTATTTTAGGTGCATTGTGCGCTATATTATGGTTTCTGATAGGGATGGTTAGGGTCGTAAGGAGTTCGATCTCCTCATGAAGACATAATGTAAGTGGGAAGTTTTGTTAGTTATGTTCTACTGGGAAGTTGGTGAAATTGTTGCATAGTGAAGTACAAATTTGTCATTAAATTAAATAGTTTTTAATGTCTCAGGAAGAAGTGTTAGCAGAAGGAAAGCATAATAGGTACCTTGAAATTTCTTTCTAGTAGGCGTCCTTGTGTGTCATAAATACCGTATTTATATGTAGTTATCATGTTGAAACCTCTTCTCTGTTTTTGACAAGGGGAAAGTATGAACTGAAGCAGTCAGTCAAGCAAATTTTGCTGCCATGCGCGGCCAGCTAACTACTATGATACAGCATCTTTATCTTTAACATAGGTAATTAAATTGTTTGGATATGGCATGGCATCCATGGGGAAGAGATGTTAATGGTCTGTAATTGATAGAGATCTGGTGTACTGCCTCGAGAAATATAGGAGATATTATGTTTGGTTTAGGTCGGATCAGTTGGTTTGGCCTGTAAAGGTCTTGTCTTGAACAGGAGGTAAAACATTTGGATGGGTCTGATTTAGCCCGAACTGTAATTCAATAATAAAAATTATTTTAATTTGATATTAAATTATAAAAATATCAATATAAATAACTTTAAATGATGATAATGATAATAATAAAGGTAATTAAGGTTTGGCATAAAATGACACTTCTATTTGATTTGTTCCATGAAAATATTTCTAGATGTGGGGGCTCATTTAAAATAATTTATTGAGACGTATATCTTGGTTCTTGAATAATCTTGTAGTTATAGCCCTTGGGTTCTTGCTTTTGATCCGCGGTAATCGCCGGTAATTATAACTCCAAAGCTATGTGGCATATCATATTATTTTGTTCCAAATATAACTTAGAAAGAAGGAAACACATCTTAGCAGAGCAAAAAAACAGACAAAAGAAAGCATTTAAATCAACATAGGGCAAAGGACCTGATTCGGTCTGACTAACGTATCATGATGCAGGTATAAGTTTTAATATTTTGGTGCATTTCCCACTCAATAGAGTTGCTTAAATTAAGCCCGTTTCACAGCTTACGAAGGGAAGAGATGAGGCAGGCACCTTGGACTTAGCCGTTATGGATGCCTCTCTATACCCCCATTTCAATGCTTACTTTAACGAGTTCTCTCAATAATATATATCTCTAGATAAAACTTCTCAACTTCGATCTTAACTTCCTTAAAGAATAAAGGCCTCATCTTTCTATTTATATAGTCTACGCCTCATACATCCCGCTTTTACTCTATAATATAATAAGATTGTAAAGGTACTATTGGCAAGGCAAGTATGGAGTCTATCAGGTTATTTTCTATGTCTGGCCTTTTTGTTTTGACACTCGTGGCACTAATGATACCGGCGAGTATTGGGAGGGGTTGGCAAAGATGCAGATTTCCAGCAATATACAACTTTGGGGACTCTAATTCAGACACTGGGGCTTGTAATGCGGCGGTGGCTGAGATTCCATCACCATATGGCCAAACCTTCTTCAAGCAACCTTCAGGACGAGCTTCTGATGGTCGTCTCATCATTGATTTTTTAGGTTAGTAGTTGGCAGCTTATATTCCCACTACTATGCAAATGGATATTATCCCTAAATTTTTCCAAGAATCGGCCCGAACTCAGTTGGCTAGTGCTAGGCTCTTTGCAGCTTATATTAGAAGTAGAACTAGTAAATTTATATATTACTGACAGTTTCTTATTATATTACCTTGTGCAGCTGAGAATCTGGGATTACCATACCTGAGTGCCTACCTGGACTCAATTGGGACAAATTTCAGGCATGGTGCTAATTTTGCAACAGGAGGGTCTTGCATTCAACCTGCATGTGGATATAGCCCATTCAACCTTGCAACGCAAGTTTCTCAATTCATACACTTCAAAGCTCGCACAACTGCTCTCTACAACCAACTCTGCCTCAACCGTGAGTCTTCTTCTCTGCATTTTTGTACATAAAGCACTTTATCATATAAAAGATAGTAGAGAACAGGTGGGGTATGCAGGGTGGACCATTCACGCGAAACCCTTGGGGACGGGGTAGCTGGCAGAGTGATGATGGAGGGGTTGGTATTTCTAAGAAACGAAATATTTGAATTTGTGAATGTTGGTATACAGGAAAGATACCAGCACACTGTATTGATCTTCCAAGACCTGATGACTTCTCAAAAGCTATGTACACATTGGATATTGGACATAATGACCTAGCGTATGGTTATCTTCAACATCGAGCCGAAGGAAGAATTCGAGCTTCCATTCCCAATATGCTTACCCTGTTTTGCCAAGCAGTCCATGTAAGAAAAAATGGAATGCTTCTTGAGGCTCGCAAAAAATGTACGGTTTGTAGTAGTAGTAGTATTTACTTACACTTGTCTATGTTCCAGGTATTGTACAGTGAAGGGGCTAGGATATTTTGGATACATAACATGGATCCGATAGGGTGCTTGCCTTTCAGTGTTATGATGTACCAACCGAAGGCTCACAATGTGGACCGAAACGGGTGTGTGATGCCTCAAAATGAGATGGCTAAAGAGTTCAACAGGCAGCTTAAGGACAAAGTGTCCCAGCTGAGGACACAACTTCCTTCAGCGGCTTTCACTTACATCGATGTCTATTCAGCCAAATATGCTCTAATTAGCGACGCCAAACAACAAGGTAACTGTCCAAAAGTTGTCACACTCACACCGATCAAAGTGGTTGGCAATGTGATGGTGGTCTAACTGCCGTGGTTTTGGTGATTGCAGGATTCGTTGATCCTCGAACGTTTTGCTGTGGCAGCTACGGACACCATGGTCACCATGTTGATTGCGGGAAGAAAGTTAATGGAACAGTTTATGGGAGTTCATGTAGGTACCCATCAAGGCACATTAGTTGGGATGGAATACACTTCACAGAAGCAGCCAACTTGTGGGTTGCAAATCGTACACTTAATGGCTTTTTCTCCGATCCCCCGGTTTCTATCGACAAGGCTTGTCATCGGCCACAACTATAGGTTGTTGCTAAAAATAGGCTTCAAATTAAATATTTTAACTGTAGTTGTCTTACAAAATCAAAATAAAAAAAAATACTTCTCTTAATATGCTTATTATCAAACTCCTGTGTTTTTCTTTTAAAAAAATAAGTGCCTTCGTTAATGATTAATATTGTTGAAAAATTGTGAAGCTATTCTAGTTTTTTCGTGCTTTTATGATTAATATGGACTAAAATAGGATGAGCGTAACATTAGTTTGGTTAAGTGGAATAGAATCAGTGTTATAAAAATATTATTATGCTTGGTTCAAAGAAATAGATATTATAAATTTAAAGAAATATCAAGTTAAACTAAGTATAATTTGAATAGTGAAAAAGAGAGTAAAATATTTTGTTCTTTTATTCAATACTGATATGATTATTTTATTTAATATTAATATTAATATAAAATTTTATTTTTTTATATATTTTAAAATTTTATATATTGTTTTGTCAACAATCATGTTTTTTATTTTTATATACTTTTTAAATTTATTATTATATTGTTTTGAAAATATTTATGTATTTTTATAAATGAATTTTTTAAAATTAAGATTAAATTGAAATATTTACAAATTTTGAGGGTTAATATTTTTAAATTATAACTAAATCGATATAATATGTAAAATTTGAGAGTTTAATTTATTACTATATCATTTTTTTAATTGCCATTTGTGATTTTAACGGGGTTACTGAACTATGTAACATGATTACTTAAATTGTTAACTTTTATTTTGGATGCCTAAAATAAAATTTTTAATAATTAAATAATTATAGGTATGATTTATTTTTAATTATATACTTGTATTCTAAATATGTAATTTCTATTCAAATACACATGCCATAGAATATTTGTATTGTATAACTATATATAAAATTATTTCATCTAGTTATATTTTTTGTAATTACCGATGACATAATATTATTTGTAATATAAGAAAATCTAGGTTTGAGTAAACTAAAGATGTTGTAATCTGATTGTTTAATCATAATAAAAATGTATAACGAGATTATTGAAAAAAAAATTTTTCTTCCTCGTAATTATATTCCATTTACTTTTGCATTTAAACACCAATACTATTTATGATTAAACAATCATTATCGTTTTAGGAGAAAAAAACAGAAAACAAATAAAAAGTAGGCAAAGCCTCCAAAAATTGAAAAAACGAAAATTACTGAAAAGGTGATTAAGCAGCAGCCTGCCTTCATTTCCTTTTGGCTGGAAATTTTGTCGTTCAGATTTCACAGAGAGAAGCAGAAATCAAGTTCTTGTTTCATTTTTCTTCACTTTGTCGTGACTGAAAAATACAGAGAAAACGAAAGCCAAATCTTTGGAGAAACCAATTTAGCGTCCGCCCATTGAATTAGAAAAGAGGCGGAGGAGAAAGAGCGATGTGAAGGAAGAAGAAGATGAAGCCGCAGCGCCGCTTCACCTTCTTCTCCTATTGATTTCCGGCCCCCTCTTCATGGCCTCTTCTCAGCATCGCTGCGTTTTCGGTCAATCTCTCTCTGATTTGCTTCTGGTTTTTTAGATTGCTTTTCTGTTTAATTGCTGAGAAATTTTTTAACAACTAATCACATGATTTTATTTTAGTTTTCATTTTTTTTAATTGATGTTATTTCGAAGGCTTTTTTTTCCCTCTTACTGAATTTAGTGAAATTTGGTATCTATTTGTTTGGTTGGCAGTTGGGAATATACCATATGATGCTACTGAGGAACAGCTTATAGAAATCTGCAGGGAGGTTGGCCCAGTTGTTTCTTTCAGGTTTGGAATTTTCATTTTTAATATTTCAACATTTGAAAATCAATTTGCTTAAAGGGATTCGGCTTCAATTTCTCTCTAAGTTCAAATCTTTTAGGTTTGTAACTATGCCAGAAAAGAACCGGTACCTGTTATTGAATGCAAATCCCTGATTGTTTTAATTGCTTAGTTTTCATATTTGATTGTGATGGTTGGGACTTGTACAACGGCTATGTAATTATGAGGATATGATAGTTGAAAATTTAAAACCTTTTGACCTTGACAGATATGGTGGGATCTAAGTTATTGAGGAATATGGGGAGAAAAAACCTACACACTCATTCACTAAACATGCAGATAGAAACATTTATATATACTAGCTCCCTTTGCAAACTAGTTTGGGTGCATGCACTACAAAATATCTTCATTAAGAATCTTTGTTAACTTAATTTGAGATGAAATTGCTTTTTGGAAGATATATATATTAATGTTCTTCATTTCTAATTAACCCTCTTAATTTCAGATTGGTTATTGATAGAGAAACTGGTAAACCAAAAGGTTATGGGTTCTGTGAATACAAGGATGAGGAGACAGCTCTAAGTGCACGAAGGAATCTTCAAGGTTATGAGATCAATGGCCGGCAGTTGCGAGTTGATTTTGCTGAAAATGACAAAGGCTCTGATCGAAACCGAGAACAGGTGTACTCTTTTTTTCTGCATCTTTTATTTTTTTCATCAGGGTGATAATTTAGCACCGTCGTAGTTTCTCTTCTCACAGTGACATTGGTTAGATGTGATTATATGAACACTGGTTTTGATGACACAGGCAGTGTAGGTAGCTATTTAGTATTGATTAATTTAATTTAAGCCTACAAATACCCAATTTCCCTCCATTCCAAACTGTTTATATCTGTATTTTAAAGTGTAATTTCAGTTAACTTGGCAGAGTATGTTTCCTATGTGATATCTATACATCTGAATTTGTGCTAATGGATGGTCTATGCAATTTTTATGCTAATGCCTAGGCTCTCATGCATGAAATTTACTTTGATCTGTTGGATGATATAAAAAGATGTTTGCTTCGTGTATGTATTACTTGGTGCAGTTCAGGTTACGCTTATAAGGTTTTTAATTTTTGAATTCCTGTATGTTTATTATTTTATCAGGTAATATATTCTAGTTCTTAAAAAAAGTGATAGAAAGGACAAAAAAGCTGCAATGAACTTGACATCATGGACTAATGCCTCCACATTCACCTCCCTGCTGAAAGAAAGGGAGATTAATCATTATGTCTAGGACAAGCCTTCAGCCTTCTATTTTAGACTGTCATAGCAGAAATTATAGGAAAATACAAATTGTGATACAGTTATTTATGCTTATGTAAACGCGTAGTTGAGATGTGCTTGCAAGGATATGTTTACTAAATATTTTAGAGACTTTTAAAGCTTGTTATTTGGCTTGAACCATTCTATTGGATGATAGATCTACTATCATGCTTCATACTGACAATCTAACTCTCTGGTCTATAACCTTGGTGGTAACTGAGGCTTATTTCGTTGCAACAAAAGCCCATGTACATGCACTATCCTACTGCTTTGGATTATATTTCTTCAATATAATGGTTTTCTTTCTTCTGTTTGGTTTGATATTTTGGTTTTTCAAAATTAGATTTTATTTATAAGCTTAAACGGTGAATTTTGTTTTATTGCAGGGCCGTGGTGGACCTGGACTGGCAACAAACTTTGGTTAGTATTTATCTTTCTTTCAGAATATATTCTTTTTTGAGGAATAAAAGCTGATTTGCCCCTTTTTAACTGACACATCACAGACCCTCAAAAACAACTAGGAGGCCAAGCAGTCCACGGCGAATCTTTTCACCTGCAGCCTATTGGTCTCCATTCAGCTATAACTGCTGCTGCTCTCATGGCTGAAGCTCTTGGTGGTGTGCAGCAAAATCAAAATGCTTTGCCGAGTCAGCCAGTACCAACCAGTGACCCACTAACACTCCATCTTGCCAGAATGTCTAGGAACCAGCTGAATGAAATTATGTCTGAGCTGAAGGTAAGCTTTGAGCAATACATACTGTTATAAGGAGCTTTGCTCTTTTAATTAATTGTATTCTTTCATGTATCTCAACAGAAAATGGCTACACAAAATAAGGAACTAGCTCGTGAGCTATTGCTTTCAAAACCTCAGTTGCTGAAAGCTATTTTTCAGGTATTTTTCATTGTTTGGTGTTTCTTTAAAAGAAACTATGAAGAGATAATATTTATCTTAGACATTTAATATCTATCTCATATATTTTCATCTAGTGTCCCTTAATTAAAAATGGTCCTTTAAACACTCCAAATTCCAAAAAAGAAATAAGTTTATTGTTATAAATTCAAACCTTTTATGTTTATAAGCTGCATGAAGAGAGTTCTTGAATGCATCTAATGTGTTTTGCGAGGATATGTTATGTATTTTTTTCATAGCATTCAAGTTATCATTTATTACTGCTAGTTTTCTGACATGTTCATTTTACATATGACTATTATGCAATTTAGTTTTTATTTTTTCACAAACTGTTGTTGAGATCATTCTTATTTGAACTATCAAATGTATAAGCTAGAAAATCAAAGTATTTTTGTTAAGAAAATGATAATTTAGTCTACAAAATGTAATAATGTTGATAGTTCAGCACATGGTCTTGAATTATGTCCTTTATTTTTATAACAATGAAACCCTAGATGTTAGAAAATCTATCAAAATAGAAAGGTGTTCTTTGTCCTTACAGAAGTTTTACACGTTTTAAGACACTTTTATTTGATAAAGATATAGATTTGGTCTTACTTCTTTGCCTTTGCTTTTGCTTTTCAGGCTCAAATTATGCTTGGAATGGTTACCCCTCAAGTGGTTTGTTTCATTGTCCCAAAAAAAGAAAAAAAGTTAGCTGTTTGTTCAGTGCTTTGAAATTTTGTGCATAAAGAAAATTTTATTTTGAATTTTGCAGTTGCAGATGCCAAACATAAGACAGCCTCTTGGTCAACCTGCACAGATTCCATTACAGGATGGCCAGCATAGTCTGCAGCCAACAGCACAAACTCTTTCTCCGATGGTTCAGGCTGGCTTGATTCCTAAAGTACAAAGTCAAATAGCTTCTGTGCCTCTTAATTCTTTAGCTCGCAACCAAGTTTCTGCTACCCTACAATCAACTTTGCAGCCTCGGACACAGCTTCCACAACATTCCAGCAATTATGTTCTACCACCAGCCGCTGCGCATTCTGGAGTTCCCAAAATTCCTTCTTTAAACACCTCTGTTAGACCACAAATTCAGGTAGCAAATTCTTCATCTTTGAACCAGCAATTGCAGCCGTCATTGTCGCACTCAGGACAGCTTGCAACTGCTAATTTAAGTCACAGCAGTCGGATGGTCTCGCCAAATGTTGTCATGCAATCAGCTCCTCTGCCTCATCCTTCCTTATCAGATACCAGCTTCCAGGTGCAAAAGCTTCTTTCACAAACCTAGTCTAGTACATGCCACTAGAGAAGTTTTAGCAATGGTTTATGTTAACTACAAGCATGCGTCTTTAGATTGTGTTCTGATTTGTTTTAATATAAATAATTTTGTTTTGGAGAAACCATCAAATTATTAAATTTAAAAGTTTAATAATTTAACAGTTCCATATGTATTTTTAGGTTGCCTTTTGAATATTTAATAATAAAACATTGTTAGTTCCATTGTTTTGAAATTCAATCAGTCAAATCCTGCCAAGAGATATTAAGTTCAAGTTAGGTTTTAAGAAAATCTCTCTTATGCACATGCGAAAAAATATTACTGAAAAGATGGTGAGTGGTCTCCATTGAACACATATTTTCTCTTTCCTATTGTTGAAAACATATCGATGGATCCTTGCCCCCTTCTTTGCCCTCCCTTTCTGCAAACAAACTCCAGTTCTGTCTTGTGATCTTTTTGAGTTTGTTGCCGTAGACTGTATCTTTCTCAAATTAGTAGAACACTGGTTTTTATTTCTTTCAATGTCCTAGTATTTCATATTAACTTCTTTTTTTTAAAAAAAAAAAAAACAGCCTGGTCCCTCAATAACACCTGGCATCGCGGAGAAATCAAACATTGTTCAAAATCATTCAGAAGCAATAAGTCAGCCTCCAAAAATGGTGAAATTGGATGGGGGAAAGAGCGGTTCTTCCTCAGTTGGGTTGAATGTGACCAATGTAAGTGGATCTAAAACATTGCAAACATTTGGCGTTGATTCAGCACCTGTTAATCAAGTACCTAGAGCAAAAGAGGTGCAATATGCTGAAAAGCAGATTTCTAAGGTACTGTATTATACTTGGTGATATCACATTTTAAGTTATATAATACTTTGCTGTGAGCTCATTTTCTCATGCATCATTGCGTCAGCCTTAACGGCAGAAAGATCATTCTCAGAGTTTTAATGGCAGGGATTAGATAGTTTTCATGCAAAAGAAATATAGTTCCTGAAATGATCTTTTATTGATTTAGTTCCTGATATCTATTTAATCATTTTGGCAATTCCCAGAAATATTAATATGAAACAGTGATGAAAAATTACATATCCCAGACATCTTGATTGAGAAGTGAATATCATCTTGCTAATGATTTACTTAGAAAATGGCTGGGTTGTAATTTAGATGTCATCCTATGTTAAGCTATTTTCTTTGATCTCATTGTTCCAAAAACTTGAATGTGTACTGCTTTAGTTATGTCTAATGAATGGGGAAGTAAAGCGTATTAAAGTTCAACCTGCTATTGAATGTAGAGTTTTTGAAGTACTTGCTAGCATTTAATACCATCAAGTTTAGTGCTTTGTCTAGTTATCAAATGTAAATCTGATCTGTAATTTCCTTTAAACATAAGTCTCTATGTTAAGGAAAAACGTTGTTGGTATTTTCTTCTGTCTTCTCTTCTTTTCACTATTGACCAAATAACAGAGGGAAGATTTGTCTCGGTATCTTTACTGAAATACATTTAAAGGTTATAGTTAGGTCTGGAGGACTTTGTAAATGCTTGCAGTCTTCTTCAAGAGTAAGTTTAACTGTTCAGGTGTGCACATCTGATATTTTGAGTATGGTTGGATTGAGACAATAGGGTTTTCCAGTAGTTTTTCACTGTAATGTGTATCTTTGTGAGTGATTGGATACATAAATGGCTGATCACTGGTATATGTTATAGTTGACTGTCTGGTGAACACCGATCAAGTTATTTGGAAGGTAAAAATTAGTAGTCTCTAGTTGATCTTTGGCACTTGAAAATTTTCTATAGTAGTGGCGTGAGAGCTTAGATGTAAATTTTAGTTTAAAGGACAATCGAATTGATTCCTAGATCATCAATTCTCAAAAACCTGAAGGTACCTATCCTTGTAGTCTGGTTCAAATAATACTTTCTTGAAACTACTTTGTACGGTGATAAATAGCCAAATGCGTGCTTAATTTCTTGACAAACTAAATTGATTGGGGAGCAGTTATGGACATGTGGTATATGATTTGGTTTGGTAGACATTTAAAAAATCCTGCAGTAAGTTTCTATAACCAAGTTATTATAATCGTGGTGCATGGTTTTATAAGCTTGTGCAATCTCTCTGCCACATAGCTTTTGACCACAACAGTGGACAATGTGAAACTCTTTGCTTACCTATAGGAGAAATCTTTAGCATTATTTATTTATTTAAAATTTTTGAATATTTTGTGCAATTTGTGGTTGATTTGATAATAATTTTGAAACTCACGATTCACACCATTGTTTGTATGTCAGCCACAGCTCGCACCTGATGTTGAGTCCGTCTTACTGCAGCAGGTGTTAAACCTAACACCAGAACAGCTGAGTTCATTGCCACCTGAACAACGCCAACAGGTCATTCAACTCCAACAGGCACTTCGGCAAGAGCATATGCAGCAGCCATCATAGCAGGTAGGCTTCCAACACCAACTATTGTCAACAGTATCATCTTTCATCATTTTTTAAACTTTCTGGAAGAAGTGCTCTGCTGTGGGTTCATTCAAATTCTCGGTGCTTGTAAAATTTACCATTTATTCTAGATACGGTTAGAAAATGAGCATGTCTCATTGATGTCACATTATGAGCTTGTTTCTTGAATACATGAAGGAATTGGTGAGAGGAAAAAGGAAAAGGAAAAGGAAAAAAATGGAAATGAAAATTTTGTCTTGTCTTCTCATTATATGCCCCTGGAGTACTTGTTAGTGTTAGTGATGTATTTTTTGCCTTTAACTTGGCCTGTGGTTAACATGGGGACAGGCGATTTGCTAAAAATTTTCTGAATTTCATTTTCATTCTTGGATTATGTTGGATGTATGTGTTTGCGTGCCTCTATTGTTAAGCTATGTTAGCAATGATATGCAGTCTTGGTAATTTAACCCTTCCAGAATAATTTATATACAAAATAGATTATTAACATATATAATATGATTATGACATGAAAAAAAAAAATGAATGTAACATGAATATGCATTCGCTCCTTTTTTTTTTGTTTCACCTCTTTTCTCTTTCTTTCCTTCATAATAATTATAATTTAAAAAATAAAGCATGTAGTAAAGCCGATAAAATTAATAATATCTTCCGTGAACGTATTGAAGAATATAATAGAGAAGTAAAAATTGGCATCTTATTTCAAGTTTCAAATTCATGGTGTTGATGGGGGTGAATTGGTAAAATTTAATGGAGGTAGTATAGGCATTACCCTAAATTTGGAATCAAAATAAAATAAACAGTTTTTAATCTTCGTTAAAAAATTAATTAATCTACCTATATGTCTGTTTTTAAATAACAAACTCTTCTATTATTAAATTGAATTTAAACTTCAGAAATTTCTAATGAGTAAAAAAAAAAAAAATGCTTCGAAACGTATAATCGATTCTATTATCGACACCTACAATGGGGAGAAAGAAAACCTTATGAAGAAATTAATCAACAACTGGATTATAGATAAAATGGTAGTGTTTATGAATAAATTATCTTTAGATATTATTACTTTTTAATTGTTTTATTTATATATTTTATATAAAAGAGGAAACATCATTATACTAATATTCAATCCTTTATTAAAAAAAGACTTGTAGCTAATTTTTTTGATGGAGTTAACTTGCAATACTAATTACATTATATATACTATAAATAGATATTATATATTATGGTTAAATTTATAGATAACTCTTAGTCTTCATAAAAAAAATATTAAATAAAATTATTTGTTAAATAATATCATTTAAAAAGTTATCTTACATGTCAAAATGATAAAAAGTTTCACATCAGCATTCAAGTCAGCATTTCTTAAATGAAAACGTGAATATATCTTGATCATTTCTTCCACAAGTATATTTAAATAGAATTTAATCATTCTTAAAATTGAAAAAATAAAATAAGTATTACTTGGCAAGACTTCAACTTTGATGATAGAAAAGGGGCAGCAAAACTTTCCATTGCCTTATTACACAAAACAATTGACGAAATATTTGGGAAATATTAAGTCATTATACCCTTAATGTATAACTTGTATACTTCAACCGAATCCTTCTAGTTGATCCTTCTGCAGTTCGTCCTGATCTCTCCATTGCTTCCTGTCAATGGGCTTATGTTTCCCATATTGATCATGGATTGAACAAAGGCGTCGAAGAAGTCACGTTGGCCACCGGCAAACCTGTTGACAATGGCCACGGTGCCTGCGTTGGTGGTGGAGAACAATGACTGATCAGTTTGGAGAAGGCCGCGGTTGTTCTGTAGGTTTGTGTAGTAGTTGTTGTCAAAGTCATCAGCAGTTGATGAATCAAGATTTGCCAAGGCATTACCGTTCCCTCCTTGGGGACATATTTGTACAAGTACGTCGGAAATCGTCGGGTCCAAAGTTGGATCCGTGCCGATACGACGGCTGAAAGTTTGGCATCGAGCACGGCCAAATGTATGTGCACCTGAGAATAATTAGCAAGCATTGTTTATTATAACTATAAACAAAATGGTGTGATCTAGTTGCATACGTACAAATAATGTTGGTGACAAAAGTAAATCCTTAAATTACCTGATAATGCAACCAGATCGGTAGAATCATCTAGTCCAACATCTCTAAATTTTCTTTGCAACACGCTGAAATCGTCAAAAGGAGATGGGATTGCTGATGTTCCATCTTGGTTAGCCGTCCTACTGTCTCGTCTTCCAAGGGGCACTTGCCATGTTGGACCACCAGCCTTTCAAGTTCAAAATTGGAATCAATCATTACAAGTATTAAATTAAATGATTAATATAATAACTAATTAATTAACAAGAATATATAGATATATATTGTACCAATGAAACTCCAATTTGGGATCCGAGTGCCAAAATATCAGCACAGGATACAACACCAGGGCAGGCATTCTCTAAAGCCGTTTTGATGTCATCAACAATGTCAACATCAATCATCTGGTTGGGGGTTGCATCCTTTTCACTAACTATGCCATTTGCAGCATCATTATCCAGCAAAAGTGGTCCATCACAACCCTGCTCAAACAAAAATTGTTACCAATTGATAAAAATAAGTGAGTCTGAAAAAAAAAAAAGAGAAAAGAAAGGGTCAAAAAGTGGATGCATGAAAAACATTTACATCGACCATGCAGTCGTGAAAGTGAGCTCGAATAAGTTTGGCACCGATTCGGATGTCACTTTGGACAGCCTGCTGAAGCACCCCACCAACAATGGTGGTCAAGTTAGGGCATGTGTTGCCATAAAATGTGGGGATAAGCTGCTGAGCCTTGGATCCACCAAGGATCATCCCAGCTAGGAGGACAAAAATGGTGGTCATTCGGAATGAAGGCATCATTCGACTGCTGATAAAGCTGAACTTCTATATTGTATTATTTGTGAGTGAGAGAGATCATGTTACGTTGCATGATACCCTTTTTATAGAGATATTAATTCTGTAAAATTTTGCTATTAGTCATTATACTATGAGTAAGTTATAGGTTTAGTTCCCGCGCTCTAATTTGATCAATTTTAGTTTATGTATTTTTTGAATTTTAAAATTTTAGTTTTGAACTAAATGGTAACAGTTAAATTTGATAGGTCAAATGTTGTTATTAGTCTCACACTACGTTTTAAGTTGTGGATTTAATCTTTATTTTCTAATTTTATCATTTTTAGTCTTATATCAAATTTTGAAATTTTGAATCTTGATGTAAACCGTAACTTTGAATCTATTAACTAAAATAATGTTGCTTTGAAATAATCAGTTAACATGACATTAAACATGTAATAATATGTTTGTTGCATGATATTTTGCAAATAATATAATTTAATGGTTACCTTTTGGATTAAGACTAAAATTTCAAAATTTGAAAACTACATAGATTAAAAATATGATCGAATTAAAATATAAAGACTAAACATGCAATTAGAGGTGAGGGTTTAATCGAATCGAATGAACAAATTTTGAGTTAATCAAGTTGATGAGTCCTATTTTATTATCTTAACTTGATTTGAATTTTTTTTGAATTGAGTAGAGTGAAATGAAATTCGAGTCGAGCCGAGTCGAATCGAATCAAATCGAGTGAAATTGTTTGAGTTAAATTAAAAAATTAAACATGTCAAATTAAAATTTCGGTATAGTATAATTAATTCTATGTTATAGCACATAAATTTGAAACCATATATATTTGAAAACTTTTTCAAAGCAAAATAATAAAAAGAATAAACTTGAATAATTAATTAACTTATATAGGTCCAAAATTATTAATTTAAAAAAAATTAAAAATTCTTTATATATTCTTTGGAATTTTTAATTTTTTTATAATATTTTAAAAAATATAAATTTTAGAATTTTTTTATAAAAAAATTGAATTTTAAAATTATTTTGAATATTTTTTTTGTAATTTTTGTTGAGAGAGACACCAATTTACTCATTTTCAAAATTGACAGGGATCAAAAGGATATTTACACCAATATGTTATTCGAATTGTAAAATTCAACTCGACTTGAACTTGAAACTCAAATTACTTATTCGAGTTGACTCGAATAACTCAATTCAATTAATTCGAAATTTATTTTTTTTAATCGAATTGAATTTTAAGGGGGTAAGAGTAAAAGTACCACTAATAAAATTAGAGGTATAAATTAGACTTTTGTTTGATGCAACTTGGCAGGTGACTATATCATACCTGGAGGGCTGATGTGCTAAACACATGAACTTTCTACGTTTACTTTTCTTTAAGCAGAAATTTTCTTCACAATATTGCTCTGAGGATCTAATATTCTACACTTCTCAATTAATGCTGATCGCCTACACCTTATTTTCTAAGAGCAATAGACTTGAACATTTCTCACTTTTACAAATTATGTGAAAATTTGGCACATATATTAATTTTATGGAGCAATTTAAAATTTATAATTAGCATCTACCTCATTAATGAATTTATAGAATATGACTGATTAATTATTTGGTTTGTTCCCGTAAATACCTTAAGAAAAAAAGAAAAAAAATATTTTATATTTGAAAAATGTTAAATATATTGAATGATCCTTGGAGTTTTTTATTACTAAGATTACTTATGAAATTTCTTTGGGAGACATAACTCAGAAGGACCTTAATACATAAATTGCTTACTATGCAATAAAAATAAAAATAAAAATGTCGTTGCCTACACATTTCAAATTAAGAATTGATATATTTAGCAGTAATAATAATGGTTTGATATTGTTTAAAAGTGGAAAACATGATCTTCAAACCAAATTTAAAGTGATGAAGATATAGACTTTGAATCTCATGCTTCCGATCAAATAGTAACGGCTGTGTTCATCATGATATCTTTTTTAAAGATATTTCAAATCTATTTCCTCCGCAAAGATAGATCATAAACATCAAGACTTGGAACCAGTGTGAAGTACCTTGCTTTAAATATGTTCTCCATCTCCTCGCATTTCAATATTTGGTCAAGGCCAGCTTCGAGCACAATTTGATGAATTCAAGAAAAGAATCATCATTAAATATATTAGAAGTATATGGTAATCAACCTAAAATATTATCTCTCAAATCAATTTATTCATCAAAAGAAATTTTGATGACAATAAAAGTAATGTACAGTTATAATCTAAGAAATAATATGTACTCATATTTGAAAATAAAAATATTGGTCTACTTCCACACTGAAAACATCGCATACGCTAATGGAACATGATATACCGTTCATATTGCTATCCAACTATTTAAGTCTAAAGTGGGCCACATTTTATTATCACCGTGCTATGTCAAAACAGCTTTTAAAAGTAGAGGGACTTTAGGAAATTCAAGGCGTAAGGATCGGAAAGATTTGTCCAACAATCTCCCATCTCTTATTCACAGATGATAGTTTTCTATTTTTTAATGCCAATGTACACTCAGCTACAACTATCAAGAGGATTATAAAGAGGTATTGTGTGTTGTGTGGCCTTTTTTATCAACATCAATAAATTTGAATTCCAGTGCGGTACTCAGAGGTGTACATGGGCCGGGCCGGGCCCAACTAAAAATTTAGGCTCGTTCATTGGGCTCGGGCCAAACCGGGCCCAAAAAATGGGCCTAAAATTTTGCCCAAACCCGACCCATATAAAAATGCTAAAACCTGGGCCTGGCTCGGCCCGCCCGTATTAATTTTTTATATTATTTTATATAATTTTTAAATATATATATAATAAATCAAAAATACTAAAAAAATCAAAATAAATATTTTTCAACAAATTGAAAATAAATTTAAAAAAATATATAGACTTAAATAACACTAAATGCAACTTAACAAACAAATGCCTCTAAAATAATAACAAAATTAACAATAAAATAAGTTTTATATAATATCTAAACAATAACAACAAAATAATAGAAACATAATAGTAAAATGGTAGCAAAATAAGGAGAAAAACAATAAGAAAATAATATTAAAAAAATAGTTTTTTTTTCCTTTAGTGAATTCGGGCTTGGGCAAAAAATGCCTTACCCCAGCCCGGCCCATTTTTTAAACGGGCCTTATTTTTTTATCCAAGCCCATTTTTCGGGCCTATATTTTTGCCCAAACCCTCCCACATTTCTAACGGGCCTTCGGGCCGGGCCGCCTGGCCTATGTACACCTCTAGCGGTAGGCAGGCCCTGGCCTTAAAAAAATTGGAAATTTAATTTAATTTTTTACCCTTTAAAATGTATAAAATTATAAAATAATAATGACGAAATTGCTTTTTAGCCTTCCAAAAATAATAAAATTTTAATTTAATCTTTTAAAAATATAAAAATATTAGCTAATAAAATTATGAAATTACATTTTAACTGTTATCAAAATTTATAACTTAATTTCGCCCTAAATTTTTTTAGCTTCATTGTTACTAAGCCCTATAGGATGGAGTAAAAAAACCATTGGATTTCAAGTATTTTGGGAATGAAAAAAGTAGACAATCCAAGGAGATATCTAGGCATTCAAGATGTTTTCGAGATAAGCAAAGTTTCTTCCAATCATTGATTGAAAACTTACAAAATAAACATGCTATTTGGAATTCAAAATGTTTATCACCGAGTGGAAGACACACTAGTAAAGTTTGTTCTTGCATAAATTATGTGTTGTTTAGCTTCAGGACTCCAAAACATGTCTTGGATAAAATTGATCAAATTATTCGGAACTTCTGGTGGGGCGAGGACCCGAATAAAAGAAAATTACACGTGTAGTTGGGATATGCTATTGCTCCCTGGGAGAAGGGTGAGCTTAGAATCGGATGAGCTGATTTGTTGAAAGAGGCCCTCCTATGTAAGCAGGTTTGGCGGATGAGTAAAAAGTGTTAACATTATAAAATAATATAATATATATCATTTTAGGGTAAAAAATGTTAGGTACTCATAATGACAAGGGGGCATATGAGTAATATCCTCTTAGTAGACCCATAACATAAATATGTTAGAGTGTTAAAATTACAAAAACACTTTTGATGGGATCTACCTATATGAGTATGAATTGTGATTGTTTTCAAGAGCTTAAAGGTTTGGCTCTAACAACACTCATGAAAAGAAGTTATAGACACGACTATAATAGTGTCTCTAAATACTATGCATTAGCTGGCGTTGAAATTGTTACATGAGATGTGCTTGATAGATTAATCAAATGAGATCGTTACCATGCAATTTCGATTAACTTTAACATGTTTTTACCATGCGAATGTTCAATCGTAAGACACATTCATTTATGCAATTGATTTTTAAGATTATCAAAGTTTGGAATATTTTGACAATGAGGGGGGATTCTTAGAACATTTTCAAAATATATATAGTGTTCTAACAATTGCAAACGAAAAGTTATAAGTAACTAAAAGTTATAACACTTAGTTACTAATCAAGAGTTGTCACTATTTAAAAGTGATGAGTTATGCCTCTTATTACTAAAAGTTATGTTACTTGATTATTAACCAAAAAAATTATAATTTTTTTTAACAAAATGGACATTATATTTAAAAAAATCTTGGTGGAAACATGAAAGCAACGATAAGAAGATCCATTGCAAACAGAATGTGCTGCCACGTGTGTATTTATTTTTACACATAATTAAATTAATTTCTCAAAATTTCCCCGCGATGTTGAAGAAATAAATGAATATGGCATCAAAAAGCCAAATTCCGGGATTGTGAAACAAAGTTACGTCAGCAAAGATCTTTTTGGCGGCAAAAGGGGACCAAATAAACAAAAACCCAACCATTAGAATTATTTGCTTCTTCAAAATGATGGGTGGATGATGGATGAGACCCACTATAACACCCCATACTTAATCTGATTGTCAGGTCCGAGCTACGAGATGCTACATTTGTTGCCAGAGCAGCTACGATTTCAATTGCACTTAAATTCGACAATTTATACATACTATTACGTTCATTACATCATTACAACGTGCAATATAATCAATTCCAGGGTTAAATTCAGCTTACAAAAACTCTTTTAACAACCCGAGGTCAGTTGAGGACTAACTTGTAAAATTTCAAAACCATTGGGTTGACATTGCAACTTCGGGGGTTCCAGGTCGCGATGCCACTCACTGTCTATTCCTCGTCATGAAGTTAAGGACCTGACATCGCAACGTGACTGACTGTTTTCATAAGGTCCATAATATGGTACCAATTCACAACACCTAAAGCAGTTAATAAGGTACCAATGATCCAATTACATATCATTACATATTCAAGATCATAATTCCATACCATTTCCATCATCAGTTCATATTACAAATCATTTAACAAGTTATAACATGCTTGTTTCTATTATATTCAATTTAGTCCAGTTCTCGACATTCAATATCAATATGTATAAACAGAATCATGCGATAGTAATACACTTACCTCAATAGATATATTTGCAACAATCACATGTATGTATATATGCATATGGATATATATATATATATATATATATATATATATATTTATGCATTGAACTCGAATCATAAAAGTACAAACCAAATGTTCTGCTACTCGTTTAAAACTCTCGTCTTTCCCTTCTATTGTGTTGGCCCGATGTCGTCTTTAGCTATATTCGATAATTCAATAATAATAAAAAATCAGTTTACATCCAATTCATATTCAAATACATAGCCACTCATATTTCACATTTGATTCAATTTAGCCCCTATATTTGGGATACTCATATTTCTCAATGTCTAACATCGAATCAAAATCTGATTTCATATTCTTTCATTAGGAACCTTATTAGGAACCTTATCCTTTCTATCTATAGCATAATTTCATGATAATTTTCAATTTTTTAAATTTAACCCCTAATCAAAGTTAACTAACAAGTTCAATTTACTTTTTAATTTAGTCCTTATCATAATCTAAGCTTACTAACTATCAAATTCTTCAAGTTTAAGCCTAATTCATGAATCTCTCTAATGAAAACTTGCTAAAAACTTGACAATTGCACGAGTTGATACATGGGCTAGCTAATTCAAGCTCCCATGATTATAAATTTATAAAAATTTCAAGAAAATAACTTAATTACCTTGTTCAATTGGTTGGTTGAATGCTTGGACTAAACTTAAGATTTTTCTTTCTTTTCTTCAACGCTAGATGATGGAATGAAGAAGATGAGAATGTTTTCATCTTTCATTCCACTAACTAGCATATATATTAATTAATGATTAATTAACCTTGTTTAATTAATTAATTAAACCATTATTATACATAATTTAATTCTTAATTAAACTAAGTGGAATCCACCACCATCACCCATTATTCATGTTATTTAATGGTTAAATAATCATTTTGGCCCTTTGGATAATTGCTATCTAGGTCCTCAAGCATTTTTTAGATTAAAACTCAATAGCGCTTGAACTTCTACAATTTAGTTCATGAGCTTTAATTAACTATTTTCTCGGTTAAATTACTTAACCAAACTTCAACATATTTTATTAATAACTTCATTAATCTTTATATTTCATCCTTACAGACTTGATTTATGGAAATAAGGTTCTGAAACTGCATTTTCTGACACTACTGAAATTCGAATCGTTACACTCACGGTGAGTTGAGTCTTGGCCTTGATGAACTCGATGAGCGACTTAGTCAGTCTAGTGAAATTGCCATAGTCCATTTGTTCCAAGTTGTCTTTAAGGGATTTTGCCTCGAGGCTGACGAGGTAGATGTTGGGAAGGGAATTGACGCCGAAGAGTTTGAATGAGGATTGGGATTCGCGGAACTTGAAGTCGTAGAACAACAACTTGGTGTTAGAGCCGTTATGGTTGGCAATAAAAGAAAAGGCGATGAGGACGAAGTCTTGACTGAGCTCACAGAGGCTGAGGTTGGTTTTTTCATGGAGTTCGATGGTGTCGAAGAAGATGAGGTGGGAGTAAGGGTGTAACACCTCTCACCCGATCCGATTGTCAGATTTGAGCTACGAGATGCTACAGTTGTTTTCGAAGCAATTACAGTCAGCCAGTCAACATACATGCATTTATACATGTTATCGAGTGTTAATCATACCTAAAATATGATAAACAATCATTTCTAGGTCTTAATCGAGATTATGAAAGCTCTTTTGTTGACTCGAGCACGAAATAGGACCAAATTATAAAGTTTTAAAAGTTCAGAGTCGATGTCGTAACTCCATCAATTCCACGTCGAGATATTACCAAAATAGTATGTCATGTCACGATGTCAGGCTACTTGACCTCACGATGTTAGTTACTATCAGTCGGCGTCACGACGACGAAGAGTGATCGTCAGGAAGAGGACTTTGTTTTTTGTAAAAATGAACCATTTGGTACATATTTTAATGCTTCCAACCATACCTAACATTTTATACATCAAATACCAAATTCAATTGGTCCAAAACATACCCAAAAACCATACCAAACAAGTTTAAACATTCAACTCAACTTCCTTACAAGATATTCATTTCAATTTCACCAATTAAGCTTAAGCATTTCATTTCCATGGCATACATCTCTATCAATTATCCAAATACCTAACATTTACCTATACCAAACCATTCTAAAACATGCCAATTTATATGCTATACACACCTTAAACATAATAGTCAAAGCATATCCATTCAACTAGGCATCACAAATTTCAAATCATGCATTTTTAAACTATTTGCAAAACCAACAACTAGATCACATCTATATACCAAGTTTAATACGTTACTCACATCATAAAGACTTATATACATCAAGACACCCATATACATGCCACAACCCTAGGTTTTAAAACTATCAAACATCTATCAATTCAATGATAGGACAACATGAGCTTCGAACGATCTAGCTTGATGCATTCCGCAAGGTGACGATCTACAAGGAAAAGGGAAAATAAAAAGGGGTAAGCATATATGATGCTTAGTAAATTCATAGGTATTAAACAACAACTTACCTTAATTTCCAATTAAACACAATAAGCTGCTAAGCTTGACATAATTTGCTTAGACATGATAATTCATAACATCAACAAGGTGAGTTTAA
Source organism: Gossypium australe (assembly GCA_005393395.2). Taxonomy (NCBI): domain Eukaryota; kingdom Viridiplantae; phylum Streptophyta; class Magnoliopsida; order Malvales; family Malvaceae; genus Gossypium; species Gossypium australe. The sequence goes on along the minus strand of CM016618.1, from coordinate 84,817,265 downwards.
AAATATAATCAAACCATGTAATATCACAAGTATTTAAAATGTCATTTCATGTCATAACAAGTAACAAACTCAAATCTCATTCAATCCAAACGTAGTGTAATCATACACACACATATATATCAAGGATTTGTACTTAAATTATTCAATAATCTTTCATTTGAACATCGAGCTTAATTCATCTCATTTCAATTTCTTGTTTCATTTAGCACGTTTCGTCAGATGAACCCTATTAAACAGACTTGGATACACAGGTATCTCCGATACACCAGTTGCTCGTCCGAGCTAAGTATACTCATGTTAGGTTACCAGTCCAGGCTAAATCTTTATAGCGACACATCCGTTTGCTTGTCCAAGCTGAAAATATACTTGTCAATTTACTCATTCGGGCTAAACCTTTAAAACGAATCAGGTTACCAATCCAGGCTAAACTTGTGTCACATGTATCTTTGAGTCCGCAACAAATGATGGATCTCAGTAATCATCTGAAATCAATCCGTATAAGTGTCAACAAGGCCCTATTGGCATTCCAATCATATCCTAACATTTACTAAGTTCACCTGGGCACCTTTTAATACATTTAAACATTTATTTACAATTTAGTCCAACTCTCATATTTTATATCAATTTACCACAATCAATTCACAATCAAGCATAAATACACAAATAAAATACATAATAATCAAACACAATTATACCATATGAACTTACCTGAAAAAATAACAAACAAGTCGAATCTTCAAGGACTATTTGACAATTTTTTACTTTCCCCCGATTATCCTCGATTTAATCCAATTCTTGATCTAAACAATTATTTTAGACATTTTGTCAATACCAAATATTTTTATATCATTCCATGATATGCATGAACCTATTTAATTCTATTTTTGAATGTCCCTTAGGTTTTACATTTTATTTAATTTAGTCTCTGAAACCGAAATAACAATATCTTTCAACTTTGAGCCTCTATTTTAAAACCGATCTCAATTACATTCTTTAGGGACCCTCTACTATATAATATTATTGAAATTTCATATAAAATTCACATTTTATTCACTATGGTCCTTTTAAACAAAACTAATTATTAAACTTTACAATCTAGTCCTTTTTCACATCTAAGCTTAAACTCTATCAATTTAATATCAATTTCTTCAAGAAATCATCAATAAAAACTTTAAAAAATTTTAATAGATTCATAAATTAGTACACGGGCTAGTTAAATCAAGCTCTCATGACTTCAAAAACATAATAATTATAAGAGGAATTACCTTACAATTAAGGACCGAAAACTAAAGCTTCAAAAGGGTTTTTCTTTCTTTGGTTTTCCGGAAAGCAAAGATGAAAGGAAGAAGATGAAAAACTTTAATTAATTTTTGGCTCTTATACTTAGTTTATAACTTAATTAAGTACTTTATTATCTTAATTAAACTTAACTAACTAAATTTAATCATCATTAATTAAAATAAGTGGAATCTACCATCATTTCCCACTAACACATTATACGTTGGTTTAATTGTCAATTTGGACTTTTGACTAATTGTAATTTAAGTCCCTAAATCTTTGGCCAATTAAAAAGATATAGCGATACGACTTTTACAATTTAGTCCTTATATCTTAGTTAAATAATTAATAGGCAAAATTGAAGGATCAAACATTAAAAAAATTTATACCAACTCAGTAAATAGTTTTATTTAATATTTACGGATTTAGTTTATGAAAATGAGGTTCCAAAACTGACTTTTCTGACACCACTAAAAATCAGATTATTGTAAAAGGCGAGAGAAATTTGGCAGGACTTGATGAATTTTGAGATGGTTTGATTGTTTAAGTTGATAACACCCGATTCTTATTGCGATTGAAGGGTTAAAAGATTAACTACTAGCTCCAATTCCAGTTCAACTTTTGAAATTACAAGAGAGAAATGGAAATGAACGATAGTATGAAGAGATGAATATAAGAAATTGCCATTTTTTGGGAAATTAATTCAATGGCGTGTAAATATAAATTCACACGTGGTAGCACAGTCAGCATTCCATAGAGGTACAGTCAACATTTTGTTTGGTGTTTAATGGAAGAGTCAACAAAATGGTCAAAGTTTCTAACCGCAGTGCTTAAATTGAAAAAAATAATTTTAAAGTGACCAAAATAGAAAGGAGGTAATTTTAGAGGGGTAAATATCCTAAATACCATCAAAACGCGTCCACGTCAGCGCGTTTTGAGGGGAAATGGCAGGAAAGCGCGCCCCTGGGGACGCGCTTTCCCCTTTCCTCAAATATTGGATATTTATTTTTAAAATTAAATTTCAAAAAAATTAAACAAATTCTATTTTATAAAAGATATTAAAATTAAATTACAAAAACATATAAGCAACTATTATTTTATGAAATAAAAAAATAAAAAATAAAAAATTCTTATTTATTAAATATATTAAAACTAAATTACAGAAAAATAAAAAATAAAGAAACTTCTTATTTTATTAAATATATTAAAACTAAATTACAGAAAATAAAAATAAAGAAAACTTCTTATTTATTAAATATATTAAAACTAAATTACAAAAAAATAAAAAATAAAGAAAACTTCTTATTTCTTAAATATATTAAAACTAAATTAAAAAAATAAAAAAAAAAAAATTCTTATTTATTAAACATATTGAAACTAAAAAATAAAAAATAAAAGAAACTTCTTATTTATTAAATATATTAAAACTAAATTACAAAAAAAATTCTTATTTATTAAATATATTAAAACTAAATTACAAAAAAACTTCTTATTTATTAAATATATTAAAACTAAATTACAAAAAAATAAAAATAAAGAAAACTTCTTATTTATTAAATATATTAAAACTAAATTACAAAAAATAAAAAATAAAGAAAACTTCTTATTTCTTAAATATATTAAAACTAAATTACAAAAAAAAAAAAAATAAAGAAAACTTCTTATTTATTACATATATTAAAATTAAATTACAATTAAAAAATTAAACAATTTCTAATTTATTAAAGATATTAAAATTAAATTATAATAAAAAAATTAAACAACTATTATTTTATTAAATATATTAAAACTAAATTACAAAAAATAAAAAATAAAAAAACTTTTTATTTTATTAAAAAAATTCAAATTAAATTACATAAAAAATAAACAACTTCTATTTTAGTGAAGATATTAAAATTAAATTACAAACACAAATAAAAAATAACTTTTTTTTATTAAAAAAATTATTACAATTTAAAAAAAATAAAAAACCCATCCGAATCAATGTTGATGCCGGTCGGAATCAGTGCCACACGGGGGCGGTCGGTGGTTACGCGCTAGATTCCTCCTTCTTCTAGCTTCCGGCGGGGGTTGTGGAACCTCGGGCGGGGATTCCGGTTCCTCCGGCAGTGGTCTCGTTCTGGGTGTTGCGAGGATGACTCACCTTGATAAAATAACGACCCCGGAGGTGTTTGCGTAAACCACGGCGGGGGTGTCTGAATCCCGTATGGCGAAGGAGGCTGATAAAAAGAAGTGCTCCCCGACGGCGCCTCCTGTGATCCCTCACGCGACGACGGCCTCAAGATCGGCTGGCCAATAGGAGTAGTCGGGAACGGACTCGAACCCGGCCATGCATTCCAACCTGGGGTGGGACTGGGAAAAGGAAACATATATGGGTTAGGAGGATACATATAAGGGCTAGGGTACGCACCTGGCATAAAGGGTAAAGGCTGTAATGTCGGTGTCGTCGACTGAACTGATGGGCCTGGTGGCTGTGTGGGCGCTGTTGATGGGCCCGATGACTGTGTCGGCGCTGTTGATGGCCTCGTCTCATCACCCCTTCTCCTTGGATTTAAAGGGCCCCGACGTTCCCTTTGTTGACGAAGTTGCCATCGCCTCTCTTCTTCCGACAACAGATACGGCTTACCATGGATCCTAAACCATGGCATGTATTCCGGCACGCACGCTAACTCAGGAACGATGATCGATTCCCAGATAGGTAAATAGTCATACCGGTTCTCCCACGTCTCGATATGTGCTGACCAAAATCTTGGCCAATCCATGTGCAGCTACCGTAAGTCCACTTTGTGCTCATCGTTGAGCACCTCAGGTGGCACGAGAATCGGTTGCCAGAATCCAAATTGTCGCAGAACCCAATCTGACTGGTGCATCTCCACGGTCGCATAGGTGATCAATGGGACCTTCACGTGCCAACAGTTTGGATTTTGCAAGAACTCTTCCGGAATTACTGCTCGAATTGCCGGATCCTCGTACGGTGTCCATTGAAACTATATTAACATTACAAAAATATTAGTTATATACATAATACTAAACAATAAATACGAAATACTAAATTATAAATACGAAATTTGAAACTTACTTGTGATTCCGACCGTTGGTCCAATAGAAGCCGTATATCTTCAAGCGAGGTAGGTATTCCAGCATAACTCGCCGAATGGTTCCACCTAATTAAATAAATTTTTAGCATACAATTATACTATAAATCTACGTAATAATTGTAAAATATAACATTAAATTTACCTCGTTATCAGTGGGAATGAATATGGTTGGTCGAGTCGAGGACGTAAAAATGGAAATCGAAACCGTGCCCATGATGCAGTAGTGATAGGCAACCTCCGATTTTCGCTTTACTCGACCGCGTCGCCCCGCACATCTCCCGATACAACCTCGATAGCACGGCAGACCCCCAACTCAATTCACCGGCTGCTCTGAAATCAACAAGTTTCAGCAGCCATCTCAAGTGTACGAGATTTCTAGAAAGGTCCGGCATCAGATAGCCTCCAATTATCTAAAGAATGTATGCCCGAGCATACCGTATTCTTTCTATTTCGGTTGAACCCTCATTCGGCTCCGAGAATGTGTCTCGTAACCAGGCCATCTCGATCCGAGCTCCTTGAATTTTATCCGGAATGGCACCTAGAAGCTCGTAGCATATGGCTCCCCAATCACCAGAAGTTGCGGACCCGATGACTACCGACCTGTCCACCGGCAATCCCAACTGCAACTGCACATCTCCCAGAGTGATGGTACATTCTCCGCATGGAAGATGGAAAGTGTGCATCTCGGGTCTCCACCTCTCTATCAACGCACTGATCAAAGTCGGCTCCAACTTGAACCCTCGGCCTATCGTGGCCACGTGCCAAAAACCCGCTTCCCGCAGGTAATTCTCGATCAATGGCGATGGGGGACCATGCATGTTGCGAATATAACATTCCAACACCCGATCTACAGACTGTTTAAAAAATTATAAAAAAAATTAATTAAAATTGCATAAACCTAAAAAATATTAAATAATATTAAAAAATTTAAATTAAAACTTACCATTCGCATTTGATCAACGGAGATATGCTTACTGTCTAGACAAAATAATTCCCCAGCCATTTGTACTACGATCGAAAATTTTAAAAGTTTCAAAAAAAATATATTAAAAAAAATTAAAAAAGGGCTTTTTGTAAATATTAAAGGATTATTTCGAAATTTCAGAGGAAGTTTGAAGGACTTAAAGAGAATTTTGAGAGGAATTTGAGAGAAGAATAAGTAAGAATTAAAGTGTGAAAAAAAATAAAAGGGTTGGGGGGTTTTTATATATATGTTTTTACCGTTGGGCCCCCAACGGTAAAAAAAATTTGACCGTTACAGGCTAAAGCGCGCCCCTTTGCTGCCATTTCCCCTCAAAACGTGCTGATGTGGACGCGTTTTGATGGGAAATGGCTATTTTCCGTAAATTTTCCAGAAATCAGCCTAATTCCGTAATTTTTTATTTTTTTAGTATATTTAGGATATTTACCCATTTTAGAGATATTATTTGGGGAGTTTACCCAAAATATATCAATAGCAAAGTGTAAAATTATCTGTAAAAAATAGAAATGAAATGCCCCTTAAAAAGTTATGTATAAGATAGTCTTATCTGATTCATTTACGTCACTCTTCTGTCTGACTTCATCAAACAAAGCAAAGCAATAGTGTCCATTCATCAATTATATCACTTATCTCCTCTTGTTTCTCTCTTCCTCCCCCGACAATGGCTCACAGTCCAATCAGGTTTGGAATCATTGGCTGCGCCGAGATAGCCCGCAAAGTCTCCCGAGCCATCCTACTTGCACCCAACGCCACTCTCTCTGCCGTCGCCAGCCGCTCCCTCCACAAAGCCGTCGATTTCGCCAAGTCCAATGGCTTCCCCCCTGAAGCCAAGATCTACGGCTCTTACGAATCCCTTTTGGACGATCCTGACATCGACGCCGTCTATATGCCCTTACCCACAACCCTTCACCTCAAGTGGGCTGTATTGATAGCTCAGAAGAAGAAGCATTTGCTAATGGAGAAGCCCGTGGCTCTCAATGTGGCAGAGTTTGATGAGATAGTAAGGGCTTGTGAGGAAAACGGGGTTCAGATTATGGATGGGACCATGTGGATGCATCATCCAAGGACCACAAAATGGAGGAGTTTTTACAAGATAAGCAGCGCTTTGGTCAACTTAAAACTGTAAACTTCTCTTTCATAACCTTCTTTTTTGTTATGCATTTACCATTTCTGTTCATAACTTCAGTTTACGCAGGTTGACATCTAATTCCGTTTTGCTGCAGTGTATGACTTATCTTATGATGATGGAATGACAATGTTATTTTAATAACCTTGGCCTTCCTCAGGTGAACAGCTGCTTCACATTCTTTACCGACCCCGATTTTCTCAAGAACAACATCCGTGTGAAGCCCGATCTCGACGCACTTGGTGCAATCGGTAGTGTGGGGTGGTACGCGATCATGTCGATCTTGTGGGCAGCCGACTACGAGCTGCCCAAGACCGTAACAGCCTTGCGAGGAGCTGTTCTTAACGAAGCAGGGGTGATACTAGATTGTGGGGCTTCACTGCAGTGGGAGGATGGCATAAAAGCAACCTTCCATTGCTCTTTCTTAACTAGTTTGACAATGAATATCACTGCTACAGGAACACACGGAACCTTGCACCTCACGGATTTCGTCATTCCTTACCAAGAGCAGGAGGCCTCTTATACTGCATCCACGAAACCCGGATTCAACGAACTCGTAACAGGATGGGAGCCGCTTCCGAGCGAGCATACGGTTACCGTCGATATGCCCCAGGAAGTATGCATGGTGAGGGAGTTTGCTACCTTGGTTCAAAATATTAAAAAGAAGGGCGCGAAGCCGGATATGAAGTGGCCTACGATCAGCAGGAAGACACAATTGGTTTTGGATGCTGTCAAGGCATCCATTGAGAAAGGTTTTGAACCAGTTGAAATTGTCAATTAATGTGCTATAATCTATCATTTTTCAATTTACTTGTATCCTGAGACTGAGAGTTTTGCATCGGACGTGAACTTCATTCAGTGGATAACTCCAAACTATTTTGGTTTGTGCAATAATAAACCAGAGGACAACCTCAGAGTGCCAGGTTGGAATTATGGATTTTGATAATAAACTATTTAAGAAATGTAGCTTAATTTTATGAATTTGTTAATGCTTCGAAATTAAAATTCTTCAAGTACTTTTAAATTCGATAAATTCATATTTTTATATCTGCATTATATTGATTTTACAATTAATTTATGCATTTTATCCTAAGCTTAAAAAACTTTCAAATCATTTACATTTTAACTCTGGTTAATTTATATAAAATATATTTAAATTACTTTTTCATGTAATATAAAAAAATAATTTAAATTAATCACTTTATGATCACTTGTTATTTTATTATCTTTATAATCTATCATTGATTTTAATTTCAACATTACAATACTTAATTTTATTGTTGTAGAAACTAATTTAATTGTTACTTGTTTTTATTCTTTTAAAATCAATCTCATTTCCTTGAACTTTAAAACTTGCAAAATAGGGGTATTAACAAATCTGTTCATAGGTCGTGTTACCCGCTAAGACCTGAATGCTCGCTTGAAATTTAAGAGGATTTGGTGATGAAGCTAGTAGAGTAGGAATTGTCTTCTCCTCTACTTATTAACATTCACCTCTATCAATTAGTCTTGCCCAAGCTTAAATAAAAATTTTCATATTTCCAACTACTATAAATTCAATTTATAATAAATATATTTTTAATTTAAAATTCAATTATAAAGTATATAATTATTAATATAAAAATATATATTTAATAATTTATTGATATTTAAATTATAAAATGAGTGAGTCGGTCGGATTGTTTGAACTTGAAGTTTTGTTGAAGCAGGCTACGATGTGATCCATAAATAGTTCTAATATGAACATAGGTTACATCTATAATTAATGAATATAAAATACAATCATCATCATCATTCAAGTCTATAAGATCTATGTAGGACTCATCTATTAAATATAAAAATTAATGTGTAAATGGTGATTAAATATGCATTAAATAATAATAAATGAAAATGTAAAAGAGCGGAACGAAACCCAACCACATCATATTGCTTCATGTCATTTTTTGATTAATTGTTTGTAATTTTATGATTAAAAATCATTTTATAATTTAGAAAATTTGTTTTATACACAATTAGTGGAGTTTAAAAAATTAGAGAAAATGGGTGGCAAATACCCTTTCGAGTATAGTAAAATAACAAAAAAAAAAAGATTTAAAAAAAAAAGATGTGTGACTGTTAGAGTTGTTCATATGTATGGTTGGACCGAACAAGACTTGATTTTAAAAAAATTCTAAAACTTAGCATGAGCTTAACCCATCCAAAAAGCTTACATTACTATTTTAAAAAATAATGATATTATAATACATATTTTTGTATTAATATAAATATAGTTTTATAATTAAAATTAAATAAAAATATTTAAAAAATTATTTTATTTAAATTCAAGTGAGATCTAATCGAGTTAAATGGACTAAATGAGTCATCCAATCTATCAACAACTAATAGTAATATTTAAACCTTATTTAGAGAAGTTTTGTTGATCATGAAGCAAAGATAAACATAGAGTGTGGAGCTTCACTAAAGTGGGAAGACGACAAAATTGTGACCTTCCATTACCCATTTTTATCAATTTTGACAATCGATATCACTACTACTACAGGAACATATGAAACTGCATCTCATAAATTTCATTGTTCATTATCAATATTATAGTCTTGTTCATTATCAATAGCATAGTAACCTGATGGTTGTAAGATCATTAGATAAAAATAAAGATCCATTTCACTTTATGATAATAAAAAGTTTTTTTAGTTATGAAGTACCATATTTAAGTGTTATATAAATATTGATTTATCTTGCAAACAACATTCGATCTGATATGGTATTTATTGTAAATTTGTTAGTAAAATTTAACTTTTCTCTAATACATAGATATTAGAATGAAATTAAAAATATATTTAAATATTTCAAAGAAACCATTAATATGTGCTTATTTTATTCAAGTGATTCATCTCTATTAGTTAAGTATACTAATGCTAGATATTATCGAATCTACATAAATGTCAATCTCAAATATGATATTTATTTACATGTAGAGGTACTACCATATCAAAACATTAATTAGTTTGAAATAATTAAAATAATTGGAATATTAAAATATATCAACTCAAAGATGTAATGTGATGTTGCTATTAGAAGAAGTTTAAAATATGTTATACTCTTTTCCTTTAACCAAGATTTTGTCCTACTAGCGTTTTTAGATAAAAATTTTTAACAAGACAACTTATAATGAGATATTTTATACTTTTTTCCTTCATTATATTTTTATTCCACAGAATTTTTTTTAAATAAGGTTTTTGTTTATATAATATAGGGGTAGGAGTGGTTTGAACCCTTACCAAATTGGTGTTTGGCAAGAGTTAACCACCGCTCCATACAAGTCAAGACTCCTAATAAAATTTTAACAATACACATTTTTATTTATAGACATCCAAAGTAAAGTGTTATACATATTTTCATTAATGAATATTTTTTTCAACTCTCACAAACCTAAAACTTATTTTCTTATAATCCCTAAAGAATTTAGGGGTACCTTAAAATTTTAAATTATGCATTTGTAGAAAATGGCATGCATAAACTTATGGTATCTATGTTTAAAAAAAGAAAGAATTATTTGTCTTCCTTTTCTCTCGTTTTATTATAATCTCCATTACTTTTATGATAAAGTAATTAATTTTTATTAAAAGTATTATATAAAATTTATTTTTTTAATTTTTTATTTAAAAAAAATGTTTGTAAACATATTATAGAAACATGAGAAATAAAATAAAATTCCTACATTTATATATAACTTATTGGGTAGTTAAAATTTGTTGGAAAGAAAAAATATTGTTGTATTTATATTACTTTGAGTTAAGGTCAATTCATTTCAAAATGAAACTAATGGCTTTTGTTTTTATTCAATTTTACAAAATATTTTTAGTGAATGGAAACAATTGTTTAATTTTGTTTTCTATTTTCACATATTTTTATTTTTCAATTTTTTTTTTAAATTTTGAATCATATACATTGTTCAGTGTCTTCCATTTTTCAAGAAAACAAAATCAATCTCTATTTTCTAAAACCAAACGAAGCCTAATCATCTCTATTTTATATTTTCATTTTATGATTTTTTTTCTATATTATTATTTAAGTTCTTGACTAAATTTATGTCACAAATTAATCAGACGCTAATTAGTTGAGAAATACTTAAAAGCACGGATAATCTACAAAAATAGTCACTTTTGTTTGCCTCAGGTTATATTTTAGTTACTTATGTTTGAAATGTTACGTTATAGTCACTTATGTTATTATTGTAACTCCCCGACTTTTAGTTTTTGTTTTTGCTATTATTTGACATAATTGTATATCTACTTCAGTGGTTAAGTGTTTTGGGTGTGTGTGGGAGGTCTTGGGTTCAAGCCTTACCTTTAGCAAATTATGTTATTTTTGGATCTAAGCCCTATCTTTGTTAAGTGGGCTTATATTAATTTATCTGTAAATTTATATCAGAATGAGTCTACTGGTTTGAGTGGTAAGGGTGTTGGTATGTTAGAGGTCCTGTGTTTGAATCCTTGCGCGAGCAAGAGAGTTTATTTTTGCTTGTTTGGCTGAAAGAGTTCTGATTGTATTGAAAGACTGAGAGTGGGGGTTAGTGGGAGAAAAATATGGGATTTGGGGGTTATCAGAAAGAGGTATTTTTTCTTTTTGCAAAATTTTTTCCCTTCCCCTAAGAAAACTAACATTGGTATCATGTTCCTCTGTCGTTTCCCTTTCCTTTTCTTCCTTTTGGTTTCGATTCCTATTTGTTGGCTGTCAGACCTCTATTTTTGTTATTCCTGTTTTCGTCGCACGTTCTGGTAAGTGGAGCTTTGCTTTTCGGTAACTTGTGTTTTTCTAATGATTTATTGGGGTTACTGTTATTTTTAGGCAGCAACGAATCAAGAAGTTCGAGATTCTACTCCTGCGGGATAGTAGTTAATTGACCGGAGTGTTTGGGGTAAGCATAGTCAATTTTGGGTTCTGATTTAACTGTGTATTAAAATTGATTTTGAGCATCGATATGCCGATTTTTAGGTTCTGGAGTGTTCGTGTTTGCAGTAGCACCAAAATCGTACCAGGTGTGTACTCGAAACGCAGAAAAACGAGATTTGGCGAAAGCCAAAAAACCCCACTGTCGACATCACACGCCGTGTGGTAGGCTGTGTGCGACAACACGACTGTGTGATCGACGAAGACTAGGCCGTGCGCAAGACACGACAGTGTGATGGCTGGAGTGTGGCCGTGTGAGCCACACAGGCTAGGCCAAATTGGGCGTGTAAGCCACACGGACACGCCACACGGGCTTGTGGTATCTGGGCCAAGCCGTGTGATCCATACGGCGTGTGGGCCCACACGAGCAAACCACACGAGCATGTGGGCCCATTTATCTGAATTTTTTCCTAGGGTTGCACGGGTCGTCCCAAATGACTGTGGGCCTATTGTAGAGTCAATAATGGCTAATTAAACCCTAAATTGTATGAACTGTCTGTTTGATATCCTGACCTGATTAGAATTCTGATGCATGTCTACTTGCACTATTATCTGCTATCTGTATACGATCATAAGCATGTGAACATATTAGATTATTTTTCTATACTTGTATATTTTTGTATCTGATATTGGAGTTGGGATGATGTATATTGGAGGAAGTGTTCTGAAAGGCAATTTACGCCTATTATCTGGCATCATGACTGTATTATATCTGTTATGTGCCGTATCGGTACTGTACGATGTGTAGGGATGAGTGGGTGTTTTAAACCCCATATGGTGTGTAGGGATGGTCGGAGATAGTGTGTAGATGATGGGGGTAGAATTCTGATTCTGATTTGTGTATCTATATCTGTAATGAGCTTAGACCCGAATCTGTATCTGACTGATTCTGTTTTACTGTATGTGTGTGCAAGCTTAATTCTGTGGGGTTACACACTGAGTTTACGTAAACTTACTCTTTTCTGTTTGATCTGTACAGGTAATCTACAGAATTAGGCGGATCGGTGCAGCGGGGGACTCGACGGTGACCACCTATTACGTACCATTTTCGTTTTGGTTTTACTTTAAATTTTTTATTCCTATCTAGGTATTTTTGTAACATGTGGACTTTTCGGACTATTGTTTTAATTTAGGTTTGACTGCGTATTATGCTTTTAATATTGCCAAACTTGACAAAAGCTCGGATTTAACTAAAAACAAAGGCTTTCTAAAAATATCGAACGCTTTTTCCTAAACTTAACGATTTTATAAGCTTCTGCTAAAAAGAGGTACGTCTTAAGACATTTCAACTATTTAAATAAACGTTTTGGAATAAATATAAACAAATAGGAGTTAAATAATCAAAATTGACTTCTACCGAGTTAACCCCGTTTTCAAAATCCATTCCATATAACATCGCCAGATTTGGCCATAATGTTTAGGTCAGGTTTGGGGTGTTACATTTAGTGGTATCAGAGCCAGGTTGCCAAACTCGGCTGAGAATTTTGGGTTCTAAAATATGTTTTAAAGAATTGGTTTTCAAATGGTTAAAAAATATTTTGATTGAGAATGTGGTACACCGAGTCTCCGGCGCCGATCCTGTAAGTATTTTGAAACTTGAATAGTTTATTTTGAAATACTGTAGATAGCATACTCTGAAAACACTATAGTTAGCACTCTCTGAAAACTGTAGTGAAACGAATAAAGACTGAAACTTTTGGAAACATTACCAAACTTCTGATATTTATTACATAAAACACCTGTTAATAAATATTGAATTGATGCATAAAACTCTTAATGTAGATAAAACTTCAAAATTACAGTGAGCGCACGAGGTATCTGTAGACGTGATACTCGAGGCCGAGGTAGAGGCCGTAGAGGGGCTCGAGCTGAGTCCTGATCTCTAGGCAGCATGCCAAATCTAGACACTAGTGAGACACCTATGTCACCTGCTATTGAGACTGGGTCTTAGAGACGTTTGGCTGGGGACGAGACGCACTGTACCAAGTCATGCTGAGGATATTAGAGAGGGTCGCTGGACCCAATTCTGGATCTAGGGCCGAGGGTTGGTAACTGAACGACTTCGGTCTAATGGAGCTGAGTTGTTTAGAGGTGTCACAATAGTCGAATCTAATGTGGCTAAGTATTGGTTGGAGGCCATTGAGAGAATTATGGATGATCTGGACTGTACCCCCGAGCAGAAATTGAAGGGTGCAGTCTCATTGCTTCGCGATGAGGCTTACCAATGGTGGTTGACAATTAAGGAGGGCACTCAACCGGATCGTCTGACTTGGGAATTCTTTAAGAATACATTTCAAAGTAAGTATGTGGGAGCTAGCTACGTCGATGCTCGCAAGCGTGAGTTCTTGAACCTGACGCAAGGTGATCGATATGTGGTCGAGTATGAAGTCGAATTCCTGAGGCTGAGTCGCTATGCTCGAGGTATGGCGGCATCAGAATATGAGAGGTGTGTTATTTTTTAGGATGGGCTGAGAAATAATTTAAGAGTTTTGATAGCTCCGCAGAGGGAGCACGAGTTTTCTGTTCTGGTTAAGAAGGTGAATATCGCCGAAGATGTTAAGCACATGGAGTGCCAGAATAGAGATAGGGAGAGAGGTAAGAACAAGAGAGATTCAGAACCCTCGAGCTCTGTGCAAAGGCCTAAGAAAAAGGCCAGATTTGATGTGCCAGTTAGAGTAGGAGGCCCTGTTGCTTCTACTGGGATGCTGCTGATAAACCGTAATATTTACATATTTTAATCTCACATTTAGCATACTTTTGGATGATTTATCCCTTGAATTGTGGAATTTGATGCTCCTAATCCTTTAATTTCATGTTTTATACTTAGGAGAGCATCGGAGGATAAAAAGAACGAGAAACAGGCCAAAAGCGGAGAAAATGGGCCAAAGTAAGAAGTTCACACAGCATGGAGATAACCACACAGCCGTGCCACTTTAGCAGACCTGAACATGGCCCGGGCTCGATTCACACGGCCGTGCCAAACGGGAGTGTCCCTGCTGTGACTTGTTTTAATTCCATTCTGATTAGGATACTTAGAGGCAAAGAAAGACATTTCGAAAGCCTATATAAACACCCTAGAGGGTAACCTAAAGGGGGAGGTCGAGGAGCGAAGCCAGAGAGGGCCGAATTGTGGGATTTACTTGAAGACAGCCAGTTGATTCATCTCAAGAAGCCGGAATCATACTCAAGACGAAAGATCTTCCCTTCAATTTTTTTCAGGGGTTTTAGGGTTTTTCTTATGTTTTGTTTTATATTTTCTTCTGAGATGTATTCTTTTATAAATATGACCCTAAACCCCTCAAATACCTGAGGGGGATGAAACCTAAGGCGGATCTTGTTATTGTTTTCTGAACTATATGATAAATACTTGATTTGTTATTAATTATGTGTTCTTAATTCTTGCTTTGATATTTCAAGATATTGATTCAAGTATTGATGTGCTTAGGCAGTGGAGCAAAAGTCCCTGTTTAAGAGTAGATCTAGCATAATTAAGCGGACTTGATCATACTCTTAGAGATAGGACGACGAAAATCTGCTGGATTAGGGTCAAACCTAATATAGGAGTCCATAGATCGAGTTAATGCAACTCTAGGGGTTTTTATTAGAAAGATATTTCAATTAATCAACCTAGGGTTAGACGTTAGTAGCCTCGAGAGAGGTATTAATATAAATTAGGGAATCCTACGAATCAAGTCAAGTGAATAATCGTCTGGTTTAGAGTTAAATAACAAGTGAAGTCTAGGTGGATTCTTCCTCAGGTATTGTCTTAATCAATTGGTTTTCTCAAAAGTATTTTCCCCATTCATTCTCTGTGTCTTAGCATCTTTAGCTTAGTAATTAGTTAGTTTTAGATTAAACAACAATTCCCTTAATTCTTAGGCTAAATAATAGAAAGATAGTAATTACTAGTACTCTTGGTCCTTGAGGATACGATATTTTCGGTCTTTCCATAGCTATGCTACCAAACTATGCTTGCCTTATTCATTTTCATAGTTAATTTGGACAAGATCAAGTTTTTGGCGCCGTTGCCAGGGACTAAGATATTAGGAACACTTGATTTTTATTACTTTAGCTATTATTATTTATTTATTTGTAATTTTTTTATTTTTCTAAGTTTTCTTTTCTTTTCTTTACTTCTGATAGGTTTTTCTAGTTTATGACTAGAAGGAACCTGTCAGAGCCTTGATTTTTGACAGCGATATAGAAGGTACCTGTAACAGCCCGATTTTGATCCTAATCGGAATAGTGGTTTTGGGACCACAAATCTGAGTCCAAAAAATATTTTAAAATTATTTTCCGTGTTTATTATGTGTGAATTTGTTTGTGTTAAATTTTCGTGACTTAATTTTGTCATTTAGGTGTCCGATTAAATAAAAGGACTTAATCGCGTAAAATATAAAAGTTACAAATTAAAGTGTAAAGTGCTAATTTGATAGTGGATTTATAATATGGGGTCCTTAAAGGGCAATTAGCCCATTTAAAAGGTAGTGGACGGTACATGGTCAATAATGGCCTTGGGAATTATGTTATAAAATATTATTATATAAAGGTTAAAGTTGGAAATTTGAAATCATGTTAATATAAAAAAAACATAAATGAAAAGAAAAACATATTATCATCTTTCTACTCATCAAAACATGAAAATAAAAAGAGATTCATGAGCTTTGAGCATTCGGCCAAGAATAAAAGGGTGATTCAATGTTAGTTTTTGTTTGGTTTTTGATAATTTTTACGTTTTTGAGATCGTTGCTAAGAGATGTACAAAATCCATGTTTAATTTTAGATTTTTATGATGATTTTGTGTTTTGTCATTGATGATAGCTTGTGATTTTTTTTGTTTGATGATGAAACATGAAATATATGTTGTAACAGCCCGATTTTGACCCTAATTTGAACAGTGGTTTCGGGACCACAAATCTGAGTCAATAGAATATTTTTATAATATATTTGGTGTCTATGATTAATGAGTGAGCATGTGCAAAAAATTTCGTGAATTAATTTGCTCGTTTTTGTGTTTAATTTAAAGAAAAGGGTTAAATCAAATAAGTGGTAAAAGTAGTCTTTTATTTAATTGAGTGGTTTAATTGATTTGTCTTCTTTTATAGGTGGACTTAGGTTGTAAATTAACCAAATATCATGTTAGTGGAGGACACTATGCTTTTATAATGCATTTGCATGTTTATTTTATATAATGATATAATATATTAACTATTATATTATAAACTTATAATAAATAAAAGCATAAAATAATCTTGCATGTTCATCTTCTTTAACCCCTCTTGACCGAAACTAAAAGAGAGAAAAACATTTCAAGGGTTCGGCACATTTCAAGCTTGATTAAGGTATGAGTTTAGCTCGATTTTTGTTAATTTTTACGTTTTTGAGATCGTTGCTTCGAATACTATCCGACCCATGCCAGAATTTTTGATTTTGATGCATTTTTGGAGTTCGACCATTGATGAGAATTTGTGTTTGTGATGTTTGATGATTATATATATTAAAGATATGTTTTAGATTAATATGTTTTATATTGGAAATTTTGATGATTTTGAGTAGCTAGGACTAAATTGTGAAATTTGTAAATTGAAGGGTTAAAATGTGAAATAAATGGATTGTATGGATTTTTATGGACATGAATAACATTCGGCCCTAAAGGAGTATGCTCAAATTTTGTGTATTTTGTGTTTTGTGCAATAGGGACTAAATTGTAAAAATTGTAAAAAATGTAAATATCAGGGGTAAAATGGTAATTTGCATAATTATGTGTTTTTGGATTAAATTGAATGAAAATATATTTGAATGAGCTTAATTTGAAATTATTTAGATCAAGAACAAAAAGAATCGGATTGGATCGAGGAAAAGCAAAGTTGAACGAATAGCCAGGAAACCTAATCCGTCGATTTCTGAGGTAAGTTTTTAAGCAATTGGGTTGAATTGAATTGTAATCTATATTAAAGTGTATATGTTAAATAGAAGTAAATATATTTAATTGCTTAAGGCCGAATGTGACATTTGACAAGTTATATGTTAGCCGAATATAAGGTTGATTTATATATAAGCTTTGATTTATTTGAGTTGAATGATTATATATAGATGGATAAGTAGTTAAATGTGGAATTTGTAATGGGTGATGGTTGTATTTGAATATGTGAGTATATATGTTTATTGAGTATGGCCGAATGTGATAGTAATTTATAAGAAGAATGGTTTGGTTCGAACCTGTACATATATGTATGTTTATATGTATATAATGTGATTATACATGCCTATATGAAAGAAGAGGAAATCAGGTTAATGAGCACTATGTGTGTGAACTTATACACCGAGCACTAAGTGTGCGAAATCGGTCATTTGGCACTAAGTGTGCGGAATATGATGTAATGGCACTAAGTGTGCGATACATTACACGAAATTTGCACTATGTGTGCGCTTTATCAAAGTAACGGCACTAAGTGTGCGATACGTTACATGGTTTTGCACTAAGTGTGCGGGTTTGTGGATTTTCTAAAGATAACAACTAGTGAATTGTGATAATCGAAATGAAATAAACAGGTATGAGATTCATGACAGCTAGATAATTTGCTATTAATGAGGTAAGTTATACTTGCATGTGAAACCAAGAAGAATGAGAGGTGGTTATTAGCTTCAAGTTCATTTTGATGGGAAAAAATGATGCATAGTTTAAAATGAAATCTAATAAGGTATGTATGAGTACTTGATTTTGAGATTACTAACTACGGTAGTGAATGAAATGTGATATCATCTATACCTATGTTAAAGAGTTTCGTAGATGATCATATTAATTTGATTTATTTTGGTATAATATTAAATTGTATACTTTACCATTGCTTATAACTTACTAAGCTATGTTAGCTTACTGTGTTTGTGCATTTGACTTATTTATAAATTTTGAAGTCTAAGTTCGAGCTCGGGGATCATCGTCAAAGTCAATTACACTATCGACTATCTTTGGTACCCTTTCATAAGTTGAACCTTTGGAACTATGGCATGTATAGGCTATATTACTCTTTTGAGCTATTTTGAATATGGTGTATTAAAAATGCCATGTGAATATGGCTTTACTTCTTTGTTTGGGGTTTGAGTTGATTATAAATATCTAATCATGATGATAATGTTTGCCTATATTCGGTTTTGTTGTAAGTTATTTCGGAGGTTTGTTCCTTGATATTTCATATATGTCATATATGTGAATGCATAAATAAGCTTTTGAGTAAGACATACAGTATATTAAGGTGATTGGATGAACTTATGTATAATTATATGTATGTACCGCATGTCAAATTATGAAATGACTATATCAAGTTTTATATGTATAAGCTAACTTTTGTTTGGATCATTTTAAAGTTGTATATATATTATGCCATACGAAAGTGGTCAGACCATTAGGTTTAATCTTGATATATTATGTTTTTGATTAAATGTTTGAGTATTTGGTTTTGATGATTCGGCTTGGTATATATATATATATTTGATATGAAGCATAACTTGTACGATTGGTATCTTGATCATATGTTTTGTTTGGTTTTGCCGTAAATGACTCATGATTTAGTTCATATTAGTAAGTTTAAATCTTAGTATGAATGCTTGTGAGATTTTCCTTATAAACTAGCTAAAGAGTATGAAAAAGTATGTTATATATGTAAATATGGTATATGATTGAAATGAATTCGATTGAACTCTGAATTATAATTTCTATATTTATTTAACATAATGTTATTTATATAGATATTTGCAAATAAGATCTATGTGATTATGTGGATGTATGGAAGCTGTGTTTTCTTTTAGTAACACCTCGTAACCTTAATCCGGTGACGGATACGGGTTAGGGGTGTTACATTTGTTTGGTATCAGAGCTACGGTTTAGTCGGCTCTCGGACTAACGTAGCGCGTGTGAGTCTAGCTATACATGCCATAATTTATAATGTGATAGTGTTATGACTTCTGACAGTAAAATGTGTTTTCTCCTTTCGTATAGTAAATGGATCATGATCCCGGGCGAGCCATAGCTGACGATATCGAGAGTGTGGCGCATGCTCTCGCGCAAGGGACTGCGCCGGATGAATCTCGACCAGCTACGAGTAATCCTGATGAGGGGGCTAAACAAGCCTTCTTTAGCATAATGAATGATTGGTTCAACCAATACATCCGGGCCAATCCGTCTGTTCAACAACCCCCGAATCTGAATACTCCACCTGTAGTACCGATGGTACCCCCGATTGTTAATCCTGAGAGAATAAATAAGCCTCCGGTTGACAAAATTAGAAAACACGTGGCACAAGAGTTTAGAGCTGAAGATGATGATGATGCAGAATGAGCTGAATTTTGGCTCGATAACACAATTCGTGTTTTCGATGAACTATCTTGCACACCTGATGAGTGCCTGAAATGTGATATATCCTTATTACGGGATTCTACCTACTATTGGTGGAATACTCTCGTATCAGTTGTTCCAAAAGAACGAGTTACCTGGGACTTCTTTCAGACAGAGTTTCGCAAGAGATACATTAGCCAGCGATTTATAGATTCGAAATGTAAGGAATCTCTCGAGCTTAAACAGGGTCGTATGACCGTATCTGAGTACGAGCGCAAGTTTGTGAGACTTAGCCGCTATGCCCATGAGTGTGTTTCATCTGAGGCTGCTATGTGCCGAAGATTCGAGGAAGGGGTAAATGAAGATATAAAACTACTGGTTGGCATACTTGAAATAAATGAGTTCGTGGTACTTGTTGAGCGAGCTTGTAAAGTCGAAGAGTTTGGGAAAGAAAAATGGAAAGTCGAGTTTGAAGCTAGAGATTTTCGTAAGAGATCAGCGGGTAAATTTCCTCAAACGTCATCAAAGAAGTTCAAAAATGACAGTAGTCGATCCAAAGGTAATGCAGGAATCTCTATACGAGAGCGACCAGCTGTGAGTTCACGAGCTACCTCTATTGCTAGTGTTGGCAATACTGGACCAAATAAGCCTGAGTGTCAACAATGTGGTAGACGTATTTCGGTGAATGTTGGAGCAAGTCCAACAACCGAGCTTGCTATAAGTGTGGTTCGCAGGATTACTTCATTCGGGATTGCCCGGAGTTAGCTGAAAAAGACAATGTTCAGAGTGCAAGACCGAGCAGTACTGCAGCTAGAGGTAGACCACCTCGCAATGTAGGCGGTAGGAGCGGCACTCAGAGAGGGATTTCGGATACAACTATTCGATCAGAGGCTTGTGTGCCAGCTACAGCCTATGCCATTCGTGCCAGAGAGTAGGCTTTATCCCCAGATGTTGTCACCGGTATATTTACTCTCTTTAATACTAGTGTAATTGCTCTGATTGATCCCAGTTCAACCTATTCCTATGTGTGTGAAACATTAGTATCCAGCAAGACTCTATCTGTTGAGTCTACTGAGTTTGTGATTCGGGTTTCGAACCACCTAGGATGGTGTGTGCTAGTTGATAGAGTGTGCAAGAATTATCCTTTAATGATTCGAGATTCATGTTTTTCGGCTGATTTGATGTTAGTACCATTTGATGAGTTCGATATTATTCTCAGTATGGATTGGCTAACCGTGCACGATGCAGTAGTGAATTGCAGACGAAAGACTATTGATCTGTGGTATCAGAATAATGAGATAATTCGAATTGAATCTACGGATTTGAATGGGTTACCAGCGGTGATATCTTCGATGTTGGCTCGACAGTATTTGAGAAAGGGTTGCGAAGCTTACTTTGCTTGTGATTGACAGTAAAGTGACTGAAAAGAAGATAGAATCCGTGCCAGTTGTCTGTGAGTATTCAAATGTGTTCCCGAAAGAATTATTGGGATTGCCACCTGTTCGGGAGGTAGAATTTGGTATTGAATTAGTGCCAAGGATGAATCCGATCTCGATAGCTCCGTATAGAATGGCACTGGCAGGATTAAAAGAGTTGAAAGCTCAGTTGCAAGGACAGATAGAGGTTTTGCCCGACCGAGTTTTTCTCCCTAGGGTGCGCCAGTTCTTTTTATGAAAAAGAAAGATGGAACTATGAGAATGTGCATAGATTATCGACAACTCAATAAAGTGACCATAAAGAATAAATATCCATTGCCACGTATCGACGATTTATTTGATCAACTTAAGGGAGCCTCGGTATTTTCGAAGATTGATTTGAGATCAGGTTATTATCAGCTGCGAGTTAGAGACTCTGATGTACCTAAGACCACTTTTCGGACGAGATATGGCCGTTATGAGTTTTTAGTGATGTCGTTTGGACTCACTAATGCCTCCGCTATTTTCATGGATTTGATGAATCGGGTATTTAGACCATATTTAGATCGGTTTGTGGTTGTATTCATAGATGATATTCTGATCTATTCGCATGATGAAACCGAGGATGACGAACACTTGAGGCTTGTGTTACAGATTTTATGAGATAAGTAGTTGTACGTAAAGTTCAGTAAATGTGAGTTTTGGTTGAATGAAGTTAGTTTCTTGGGGCATGTTGTTTCTGTATCAGGCATTCGGGTTGACCCGAGTAAAATTTTGGCTATACTTGATTGGAAACCCCCGCGAAATGTTTCTAAAGTTTGGAGTTTTCTGGGGCTTGCCGGGTACTATAGACGCTTTGTGAAAGGGTTCGCTATGATTGCAGCTCCGATGACAAAACTGTTACAGAAAGATGTTAAGTTCGAGTGGTCAGAGAGGTGCTAGAAGAGTTTTGATCAGTTGAAAACCTTGTTAACGGAAGCTCCAGTGCTTGTTCAGCCAGAATCGGGTAAAGAGTTCGTTATCTTCAGTGATGCCTCCTTAAATGGTTTGGGCTGTGTGTTGATGCAGGAGGGTAAAATTGTAGCCTACGCCTTGAGACAGTTGAAACCGCACGAGAAGAACTATCCGACACACGATCTCGAGTTGGCTGCCATAGTTTTTGCTTTAAAAATATGGAGTCACTATCTATTCGGTGAAAAATGTCATGTTTATTCTGATCACAAGAGTCTAAAATACTTAATGACTCAGAAGGATCTGAATTTGAGACAGCGACAATGGTTGGAATTGTTAAAAGACTACGAGCTCGTGATTGATTATCACCCGGGAAAGGCCAATGTGATTGCTGATGCACTAAGCCAAAAATCACTTTTGCTCTATGTGCAATGAATGCGGATATAACTATGACTAATGGTGGTGTGATTATTGCAGAGATGAAAGCGAGACCGTTATTCGTTCAACAGATTTGCGAAGCTCAAAAGGGTGATAATGATTTATTAGCAAAGAGGAATCATTATAGTTCGAATACTGATTCAGAATTTCAGATTGATGCTGATGGATGCCTATGGTTCAGAAACCAAATATGCGTGCCAAAGAATCCTGAGTTAATTCAACTGATTTGTAATGAAGGTCATAATAGTAGATTGTCTATTCACCCGAGTAGTACAAAGATGTATAATGATTTGAAACAACATTACTTGTGGCATGGTATGAAACGAGATATTTCAGACTATGTGTCGAAGTGTTTAATATGTCAACAAGTAAAAGCCGAGCACCAGGTGCCATCGAGATTACTTTAGCCGATTATGATACCAGAATGGAAGTGGGATCGAGTCACAATGGATTTTATATCTGGATTACCTTTGACACCGAGCAAGAAAGACGCAATCTAGGTTATTGTTGATAGATTGACGAAATCGGCTCATTTTATTCTGATACATACAAATTTCTCGCTTGATAAGTTAGCTGAATTGTACATTTCTCAGATTGTACAATTGCACGGAGTATCTATTTCTATTGTTTCGGATAGAGATCCGAGGTTTACATCGCGGTTTTGGAAGAAACTGCAAGATACTTTAGGTACTAAATTGCACTTCAGTACTGCTTTTCACCCTCAATCGGATGGTCAATCCGAATGTGTTATTCAAATACTCGAGGATATGTTGAGATGTTGTGTTCTTGAGTTTGAGGGTACATGGGAACGATACTTGCCTGTGATTGAATTTGCGTACAATAATAGCTTTCAATCGAGTATCAAAATGGCACCTTATGAAGCTTTGTAAATTCGTAAATGTCGTACACCTTTATATTGGATCGAGCTGAGTGAAAGCAAGGTACACGGGGTTGATTTAATCAGAGAGATTGAACAAAAAGTAAAAGTAATCCGAGAAAGTTTGAAAGCCGCGTTAGATCGTCAGAAATCATATGCGGACTTGAAATGTAAAGATATAGAGTTTCAAGTGGGTGGCCGAGTATTTTTGAAAGTCTCGCCAAGGAAGAAGATACTTAAGTTTGGTCGTAAAGGAAAGCTGAGTCCGAGATTTATTGGGCCGTACGAGGTTATTGAGAGTATCGGGCTGGTTGTGTATAGGCTTATGTTGCCATCTGAGTTAGACAAGATCCACAATGTTTTTCATGTATCGATGCTTCGACGATACAGATCCGATCCTTCTCATGTGATTAGCCCGTCAGAGATTGAGATTCAGCTTGACTTGACTTATGAGGAAGAACCGATTCGCATTTTGGCACGTGAAGTGAAAGAGTTACGAAATAAGAAAATCTCGTTGGTTAAAGTTATGTGGCATAAGCACAGGGCTAAGGAAGCAACCTGGGAACTTGAAGATTCAATGAAAGAACGCTACCCACATTTGTTCATCGATAAGATTTTCGGGGACGAAAATCCCTTAAGGGGGAGAGTTGTAATAGCCCGATTTTGACCCTAACCGGAACAGTGGTTTCGGAACCACAAATCTGAGTCAATGGAATATTTTTATAATATATTTGGTGTCTATGATTTATGAGTGAGCATGTGCAAAAAATTTCGTGAATTAATTTGCTCTTTTGTGTGTTTAATTTAAAGAAAATGTTTAAATCGAATAAGTGGTAAAAATAGTCTTTTATTTAATTGAGTGGTTTAATTGATTTGTCTTCTTTTATATGTGGACTTAGGTTGTAAATTAACCAAATATCATGTTAGTGGACGACACTATGCTTTTATAATGCATTTGCATGTTTATTTTATATAATGATATAATATATTAACTATTATATTATAAACTTTAATAAATAAAAGCATAAAATAATGTTGCATGTTCATCTTCTTTAACCCCTCTTGACCGAAACTAAAAGAGAGTGACATATTGGGCTTGTGGCCCAGCAACTAGGGGCACAGTAAAGGGGAGCTATAAGTGGCGTCACAAGTGCATGAGGAGGGCCCAAATTTTGGCAGCTTGAAGCCCAAGTTTTAGAGCTAAATTTCGGCACTTAAAGGGAGCAATAGGGGGGACGACACAAGGTTATTTTTAGGGATTTTTAATGTTTATTTCATGTGGATAATAAGCAGGTAAAGGCTATTTTTGAGGAGATAATGGATCAAGATAAGGGAAAAGATGAGAGCTCATCCAAGAGGCTAGAGTTGGCCGAAAATCAACCTCAGTAAGGGGGAGAAATCGGTTTAGTATAGTCTAAGGGGGTGTGCCGAATTCTTCATTATGTTCTCTGAAAATTCTCTCAAGATTTCTCTTTTATTTTCGATAAACTTGAACCCTCTCTTCTCTTTTCTTTTTCTGACAGAATCCAAAACTTCTTAGATCTCAATTGCCGAAACCCCACCATTCTTTTTCTCTTTTCTTTTGGCCGAACACCTCTATCCACTCCTTGCTTATATTTTTCCAATTCCTTGTTCTTCAAAAAGCCAAAATCACTAAGATCACACCTCCTGAAGTTGCCGAATTTTCTTCAGTGGAGTCTGCTTGTGCCGAATTTTGAAGGAAACAATAGGTAAGTGTCGATTTCAGGATTTCAATGTTTTTTTCGGCTTTTCAAAGTCCCTAGCCGAATGGCTATTTAGAAACTAATCTCTTATTTCTCTCTTATTTTCGGCATTCCGGGATCTGTAGTGGAGTCTATCGCGTAGATCTCTAAGTCATAGCTCAGTAACACTTGAAATCGTGTTACTTTCGGGATTTCAAGGTAAGGAGATCTATTGATTGTGTAAAATCGGGTAGAACACTAACCATGGCCGATTATAGGAGAGGCCCTATTTTCACATCTTTCCGGCTTTTTGAGCAAAGTTGTAGATCGGTTTAGCAAGGGTATCGACATTAATCAGGTGTGTAACTCCTCACACCATTAGACTGATTGCTTATATATATGTATATGTAATAAATCTACTATATTCTGTTAAATGCCGAAATCCCGACATAACGTTTGGAAACCCAAGAAGGGTAAAGGCTAAATATCAGGTTAGTGATTTCTGCCATTCATCAGTGAATGTTCTGTTAAACACGATAAGCTTTATATGTCAATTTCTATGTATGCTTGGGGTTGGGTGATTGATGAAAGGGGAAGTGATCTATTTTGGTGGCTTATGCCATTTCAGCCTGGTGACTCTGTCACAACTCTGTTTCTGGTGGCTTCTGCCATTTCAGCCTGGTGACTCTATCACAACTTTGACGATGAGCAGCTAACTTCAGGATGACTGCCATTGATGGTGTGTAGCAGTGTGGGGTTGATTGTAGAAATCCCCAATGGTGTGATTGGCAGGTAAGGGTGGTGTGTAGCGGATGGAAACTAGGATTGGGTTGGGTTCTATGTATGTTATCTATTATGTTATGTGCTATATTCTGATCTATGGGCTAAGGCCCAATCTGATGGTGCACAAGGGTTGCACACTGAGTTTCGCGACTCACCCTATTAAATTAACAATTTCAGGTGACACTTAGCGCATCGGACCGGGCTGGAGAGGAGAGCAAGGTGGCCATGCGATCGAGTACTGAGGATCCAGCAGAACGACTCTACTTTATTTAATTATTTCTAAGAAATTTGTTTTAAGTGGGCTTTAAATTTCATTGTAATAAGGCCTTGGGCCACTAGACTATTACACTTTGTTTTGGGTTTTACTTTGGGCTTTTATTATTGTTAGAGGCTTAAATTTTAATTAAACTAAGGCATGTATTATGATGTTGGTTTTAATTCATAAACCAACAAATGAAATTTATATCTTATTTAAACCTATCAAGTTATTAAGTTTTCCCGAACAAAAGATTAAATACTTTATTTTGAAAAATATTTCCCGAAATTGCAACATCTTTTACAAGAATCTTTTTAGTGACATGCTAGATCCGGCTGTAGTGTTTGGGCCGGGTTTGGGGTGTTACACTTACTGTGTTTGTGCATTTGACTATTTTATAGATTTTGAAGTCTAAGTTCGAGCTCGGGGATCATCGTCAAAGTCAATTACACTATCAACTATCTTTGGTACCCTTTTCATAAGTTGAACCTTTGGAACTATGGCATGTATAGGCTATATTACTCTTTTGAGCTATTTTGAATATGGTGTATTAAAAATGCCATGCGAATATGGCTTTACTTCTTTGTTTGGGGTTTGAGTTGATTATAAATATCTAATCATGATGATAATGTTTGCCTATATTCGGTTTTGTTGTAAGTTATTTAGGAGGTTTGTTCCTTGATATTTCATATATGTCATATATGTGAATGCATAAATAAGCTTTTGAGTAAGACATACAGTATATTAAGATGATTGGATGAACTTATGTATAATTATATGTATGTACCGCATGTCAAATTATGAAATGACTATATCATGTTTTATATGTATAAGCTAACTTTTGTTTGGATCATTTTAAAGTTGTATATATATTATGCCATACGAAAGTGGTCAGATCATTAGGTTTAATCTTGATATATCATGTTTTTGATTAAATGTTTGAGTATTTGGTTTTGATGATTCAGCTTGGTATATATATATATTTGATATGAAGCATAACTTGTACGATTGGTATCTTGATCATATGTTTTGTTTGGTTTTGCCGTAAATGACTCATGATTTAGTTCATATTAGTAAGTTTAAATCTTAGTATGAATGCTTGTGAGATTTTCCTTATAAACTAGCTAAAGAGTATGAAAGAGTATGTTATATATGTAAATATGGTATATGATTGAAATGAATTCGATTGAACTCTGAATTATAATTTTTATATTTATTTAACAGAATGTTATTTATATAGATATTTCCAAATAAGATCTATGTGATTATGTGAATGTATGGAAGCTGTGTTTTCTTTTAGTAACACCTCGTAACCCTAATCTGACGACGGATACGGGTTAGGGGTTTTACATATGTGTTATATTAACAAGTTTTGTCTTTGAATTTTTGATGAATTTGAGTAATTTGGACTAAATTGTAAAAATAAATTTTTGAGGGACTAAAATGTGAAATAATGAAATGTGTGGGCTTGTATGGACACTAGGATGATTTAGCCCTTGAGTAGTGTAGTCAAATTTTATGTATTTTGTGTTTTGTGCAAAAAGGACTAAATTGTAAAAAGTGTGTAATGTTAGGGGAAAAATTGTAATTTTCCCATTTATGTATTTTTAGGCTAAATTGAATAAAATGGTGTTTAAATAAGCTTAATTTGAATATGTTTAGATCAAGAATTAAAGAAATCAGACTTGGATCAGGGGAAGACAAAAGTGGTCGAATAGCCGATTTAACAGTCGACGACTTCCAAGGTAAGTCAATAAGCATTTAAATGTTGATAAATCAATGAGTATATATTTGTTATGAAATGATTTAAATTATTTGAATTTCAAATGTATATGGCCGAATGTGGGTGTGACTAATTGGCTAAATTCCGAGCTTGATTCGATTGAGATTCGACGTCCGTAAGCCCCGTACGAACCTTAGGAATAAATAGGATACATATGTCATGATATAGGAGTTCTGATATGTGTTATCGTGTAAGACCATGTCTGGGGCGTTGGATCGACTTGTGTTTACGTGTAAAACCATGTCTGGGACATTGGCATCGTATTTGATTCGTGTAAGACCCTGTCTGGGACAGTGGCATCGATATGTGATTACATGTAAGACCACGTCTGGGACGTTGACATTGTACAAGTTTCTGACTATCCGCGTATCCTTTTGAATTCCGAATGGTTTAACGGGTTTATGTAAGTGAAGGCCAATGTGAAATTTGAATTAAAAGAACTCAGGTACGTACGTAAACTATGACATGAAAAGTAAGGTAAGTTAAATGTTTATTTTATTGTACAAAAATCTAATGTCTGAGCATGAAAACTTTGTATATGTTTCCACTTTGATGAATTCGGCCAAAATTGATTAGATGTGTTTTTGATATGGAAACTTTAGTATGTATTTGTGCATGTGGATCACTTAACTAATTGAAACAACTTTGCATATTTGATTTTGCTAAATTGGTTGATATTAATTTGCTTATGACTTACTAAGCTTAAACGGTTTATTCTGTGTTTTTCTATCTATCTCTGTTTTACAGATTTTGGATACGTTACGAGCTCGGGGATCGTCAGCAAGACTTATCACACTATCGACAGTCTCCTTTGATATTTTTATTAAGTTGATTTTGAGTATATGGCATGCATAGCATAGTAAAATGTTGAATACGAATTAAGTACTTTTAAATATAATTGATAGCCATGCGAAGATGGCTTATCTTCTTTGATTGATTTGGTTTATATGATTGTGGTTGGAAAAGGTCTTCGAAAATATGTTTATACTTATGCTTCTTTGATTACGTTATATGGTCGTAATAGGTAAGTAAGTGTTATGTTTTAAAGCTAGACATATTAAACTTGGATATGTGATTATTAGTGTACATTGGTTATGTTTGGTATGATGAATCGGATTAGTTAAAATGTGGACTTGAACCGAATGTAAACTTGGATATTTTGGCTTTGGGTAAGTGATGATATTAGGGATATGTTGAATTCGATTTAGTGTTATGTAATTGTATATTTGTTGTGCATTGTGTAAAGTTTGATTTACTTACTAAATGAACTATGGTCGAGTGTGTCTTTGTATGTGTATATATATAAATCAACTGAATGATGTTAAATAAATTGTATATGTAATAAGTATTAGTAATTATGTAAATTAGTAAGATGTGATTTGGTTTTGATATATATATATATATATTCAACAAATAGATATGTGGTCATATTGATCATTAAGTTTTTGATAATTGGAATTGAAATGATCATGTTAGATATATATGTATTCGGCAATGATGTGAATTTGATAAATGTTTAAATATAATATAAATGGATTTAGTCCTAGTAATTTGGTTAGATATTTGTTTTTTATGTGCTATTTGTAGGATGTAAATTTTAGTTATGTGAAAGGTAATAGATGCGTTTCAAGATTAAATTGTTTATATGATGTAATGTGATAGAAATTCGAATAAAGAATTTTGCATGTATTTGCATATATTCGGTTATGCTTAATTGAATTATTGGTACACTTTATTGAGGATTTATTTATGGTTAGTCATAGATTTTATAAGTATGCGATTTTAAATTTGGAATATACTTGGAGTTAAGTTTTAAATTGTAAATTAAATGAATGATGATTATAATCGAAGTTGTTTGTATGGAAGATTATATGATTTGGACGAATGTGTATTTGTGATTACTTGAGTGATTTGGCATGTCTATATATATCTGCTTATTAATTAGTAAGTGATTTGATTAAAATTCTTGATAACTATTTGTACCTAAAATGATTCAAATGATACGTTTACATATGCATATATTCGTAATAAAAGAAATAGTGTATTGGTTTTGAAATGGTGCAGGTTTGAACATACTTGCTTAAAATATTTGATTGTTGATAATGATATGTTCTTTATATGTGATCGTTGATTCCAGAGTTTTAAATTTATAATGATCGAACCTGGAAACTGACTATGACAACGATTGAGGCAAGTACACCTATCAAACAGTAGTTTAGCTTAGGCAAGACAGGATTGTCGAACCCAAAGGAACTAAAAGTACTAACTTTCTTTTTATTATCTAGCCTAAAATAAAGTGAAGTTGTTGTTTAATCTAAATTTAACTAACTACTAAGCTAAAGATGCAAAGACAAAAAGAATGAATTGGGGAAATACTGTCAGAAAAACTCAGTTGATTAAGACGATACCCTTAGGAAGAATCCACCTAGACTTCACTTGTTATCTAACACTGAACCAGACGATGTATTCACTTGACTTGATCTGTAAGATTCCCTAATTTATATTAAACCCTCTCTCGAGGCGAATAACGTCTAACCCTAGGTTGATTAATTGAAATCTCTTTCTAATTAAAACCCCTAGAATCGCATTAACTCGATCTATAGACTCCAATATTAGGTTTCACCCTAACTCGGCAAAATGTCGTCACCCTATCTCTAGGCGTGCGATCAACTCCGCTTAATTATGCTAGATCTACTCTTAGGCAGGGACTTTTGCTCCTCCACCTAAGCACATCCAACATGAATTAATATCCCGAAAATATTAACACAAGAATTAAGCACACATAATTAAGAACAAATCAAATATTTATCATATAGTTCAGAAAACAATAACAAGATCCATCTTAGATTTCATCCCCTTCAGGTATCTGAAGGGTTTAGTTCATAACAATAAAAGAAAACATCTCAGAAGAAAAGATAAAACAAAACATAAGAAATCCCTAAAACCCCCTGAAGGAATTGAAGGAGAGATCCACCGTCTTGAGTAGAATTCCGGCTTCTTGAGATGGATCAACTGGCTTTCTTCGAGTGTTTCTCCACAAATCTAACCTTTTTGGCTCGGCTCCTTGGCCTAGCTAACCGCCCGACTAAAGCCCTGGCAGAAGGCTTCTGCCGAACTCCCTTCTTAAGTTGCCCCCTAAGGTGTTTATATAGGATTTGAGATGCTTTACTTGGCCCCTAAGTATCCTAATTCGAGTAGAATTCCTCATAGTGTGTTTGCATAGGCTTTGGAATGTGTTTCTTTGCCTCCAAGTATCCTTTTCCGATTAAAACTCCTCTTGGCCGCGGCAGGGACACGCCCATGGCACACGCTCGTGTAAGTCATGGCCAGGCCGTGTTCGAGTTTGTTGAATGAGGCACGGCCGTGTGGATTTTGTGATATGGCCCATTTATTCCGTTTTGGGCCTGTTTTCCATTCTTTTCATCCTCTGGTGCTCTCCTGGGTACAAAACATGAAAACAAAGGATTAAGAGCACCAAATTACACAATTCAAGGCTTAAATCATCCAAAAGCATGCTAAATGTGGGTCTAAAATATGTTACTTTTACGGTTTATCACATACCCCCACACTTAAGCTTTTCCTTGTCCTTAAGCAAAATTCTCAACTCATAATTAAAACGGACTTCCTCGATTCATAGTATTTATCAATAATGTTTCATCATAATTCAAGGATAATTCATACATGGATAATTCAACTCAAAATGTCCTAAAGATTCAAACAATCAAAGTCATACATTTTATAGCCCTGAAAACGTTAGGTGTTTCCCCTTACCTAAATAATTACCTTTAATTCAAAACCGGCAAGGATTGACATCCTCACAAAAGATTCACTCAAATCACTCGAAGTGTTTAAGGTTCAGGAAAAGAGCACTCATAAATCGAACCTGAAAAGTTAAGCCCATAGGCTTGCCTGAAAATCAAATCTCCACCACTGTAAAATGAGATGATAAATAGATCAAAAGGTCTTTAACAGGGTTGTAACGGGGCTAGGGTTAAAGGTGTGGATAAAGGCTGAAATAGAATGTTAGAATCGAGATTGAATTGACAAGTTACCTATCTAGAAATACTGAGACGATAATAAACAATTATATCAACTGAAAAGTAATAACCCTAATAATACGAGCTTTTCTTTTTGATAAATAAACTTTAACTATATAAGCTCACTTTTCATAATACTAATACTGAATATACTTCAATTTTTTTAGAACAATTCACAAATAATAATAGCGAGTTTAACAACTGAAATATAGAACATAGTTAGGTAACTGCTCAAAATCAAATCTCGACAAAAAGGGTAGTTAAGAAGAATGGTGATAACAAATACAAAGGGTTTTGGGTTAATATTAGTAGTTGAGTCAATAAAAAGGGTTGTTAGGATTAACGGGGTTCACTAGGGGTTAATTATGAAGGTAGGCTTTTTAGTGGAGTAAGTGAGTTAAAACCTAGGTGCCTTTATCATCCTGTATATCAAATCATAGGTGTGGTCTTGACATGTATAATCGAAGCAAGTTCTAGAATAATGAATCAATGTTGACACACTCATAATCAAAAAGTGAGCACGAAAGAATGTATGCTCTATAAGGCTCAAAATCTCACAAAAATTATGGCTTTTTGATGACATTCTCGTAAATTTCAAACTTCAAGGTAACATTCAGATTCAGGTAGACAACCTAAAAAAAATTTAATTGAAAAAATAGACTTATCATGCTTGATTCTTTAATATTCTTCCAATTTAATCATCAATGCATAATTATCAACGACTTAATCTAAAACATATCAATAGAATCATAAATCAAAAAAAATTTCGTTCTAATCATAACATGAGAAAATTACTTAAAGACAAGGTATAATTCAGGGATTTTCAAACAATACTATAGTTGACCCCCCCACACTTAAGATGTACATTGCCCTCAATGTACAAAGATAGATAATAGCAATATAATAATCAAAAGATAGGGAGAGAAGTGAAACTTCCTGAATTTTGGATGAAGTCAATGAAAAGAATCCGGATAGGATTGGAGGTGAACGTGCGGGAGCGCCTCGAACCATTTGAGATTAAATCCTCAAAGCAGCCGTCCTGATTTTATTGTATCCTAAGCTAAATCTAAATGGCATGAAGAATAAGAAAAAAATTAATAAAGAAAATAAAAATAAAAATAAAAATAAAAATAAAAAATAATTGTAAAAATAAAAATAAAAGTGAATAATGGAAAATGAAAGAAAAAAGATATCGGGAAAAGGGAAGGAAGAATGGGGTTTAAATAGAGATGCATTCCACGCCCGTGTTCCTTCCTGTGGTGCCCACACAGCCACGGCCACGGCCGTGTGCAAGGCCGTGTGGGTATGGAAACCTACGCCTAAATACGAAAAGAAATAAAACCAAATTAATTAGTACAGTTAGTACTTGGGTTGCCTCTCGAGAAGCGCTCGTTTAAAGTCTTGAGCTAGACTTACCTGTTATTCACACAATCATGGTGGTTTGAGGAGGTGGAAATCCTTTCTCATGCGATCAATTCAGTTATGGATATAAAGTTTAAGTCGAGTAGTGTTTACCTTAAAGGTGCTGATTTTAAGACTAGTTACCTCGACTGTTCCATCTGGGGAAATTTTGAGTACCTGATCTCCTATCTTAAGCTGGGTTGTCCCATCATTAAGTTCATCGTGGAGTTGCCTTATTTTTGCTTCATGTGTTTTTAGTCTCTCCTTGAAGTGTGTCTTCCATTCGTCTAGTTCATCGATCCAAAGCCTTCGTTCCTCATGAATTTCTTCTTTATCGATACGAGGTCTAGGATCTGGCATCTACGAAAGAGCTTTAAGAAACGACAAGTTAATATGAAATTTCTTTGAAAGTTTAAGAGACTTACCGAGTTGTTCCTCTGTGTGGTCTTTCTTTGTTGCATTAGGGTATGGCACACGAGCTTGGTACTCTGTAATTACCGGGTTTGGTAAATCCTGGCTTAGCTCAACCTTACCTTCACTTACCACAAGCTCTTGCCTTGGGTTAGATTCTACTAACCTTTCACTGTCATGAGCTGTTACGGCTTGAATTTGCTCTTTGGGGTTAGTTTCAGTGTTGCTTGGCAAGCTTTCTTGTGGTTGTTCTAAGATCAGCTTAGCAGGCTGACCTAACTGATCCTTGATCCCTTGAATCGATGCTTCTTGATCGCTGCAAATTAGGGCTTTAAATATTTATAAAAGAATGATCAAACCTGGAGACTAACTCTGACAACAATATTAAGGCAAGTGTACCTATCGAACAGTAGTATAGCTTAGGCAAGATCGATTATCGAAGGAACTAGAAGTATTAATACTCACTTTCTTCTTATTATTTAGCCTTAAAGTTAGAGTGAAGATTACTTTTAAACTAAATTGACGACAACTAAACTAAGGACACAAAGACAAGAAGACGAATTAGAAAATAACTTTGAAGAAAAACTCAGTTGATTTCGACGATACCTTCGGGAAGAATCCACCTAGACTTCACCTATTATCTAACCCTAAATTATATGATTTCTTTTACTTAGCTTGATCCGTAAGACTCCCTAACCTATATTAAACCCTCTCTCGAGGCGAATAACGTCTAACCTTAGGTTAATTAGTGGAACTCTCATCCGCTTATAATAACCCCCTAGGATAGCAGTAAATCGATCAATGGACTCCCATATTAGGTTTCACCCTAATCCGGCAAAATCTCGTAACCCTATCTCTAGGCGTTCGATCAACTCCGCTTAATTATGTTAGATCTTCTCTTAGGCAGGGTCTATTCCTCCTCCACCTAAGCACATTAGATTTAGATTAAGCAACATAATTAAGAACAAATTAAGTAATTTATCATATAACATAAAAATCAAATAATAAAATCCATCTAGGTTTCATCCCCTTCAGGTATCTGAGGGGTTTAGTTCATAATGAATAAACAAAACATCGCAAGAGAAAAGATAAAACAAAACATAAGAAAACCCTAAAATCCCCTGAAGGAATTGAAGGAGAATTCCGCCGTCTTGAGTATAACTCCGGCTTCTTGGGATGGATCAACTGGCTATCCTCGTGTTATTCCCTAACTTTGACCTTCTTGGCTTGGCTCCTTGGCCTAGCTTTCGCTCCTAGGTTTCGGCTTCTGTCGAACTCTCCTTCCAAGTTGTCCCCTTGGGTGTTTATATAAACTTTGTGATGCCTTACTTGGCCCCTAAGTATCCTAATTCAAGTAGAATTCCTAATAGGGTGTTTGAATAGGCTTTGGAATATGTTTCTTTGCCTCTAAGTATCCTTTCCCGAATGAAATTTCTCTTTCCAGCGATAGGGACACGGCCATGGCAAACGCCCTTGTGCATCATGGCCAGGCCGTGCTCGGACTTTTAATGAGGCACGGCCGTGTTAGTTTTGGGCCAAGCCGTGTCGATTTCTTTCTTAGCCCAATTTGGTCCGTTTTAAGCCCGTTTCTCATTCTTTTCATCCTTGGGTGCTTTCCTGAGTATAAAACATGAAAAGAAAGGATTAAAAGCACCTTTTTATATAAAAGAAGGAATAAATCATCCAAAAGCATATTAAATGTGGGATTAAAATATGTTACTTTTACGGTTTATCAAATACCCCCACACTTAAGCTTTTGCTTGTCCTCAAGCAAAATTCTCAACTCATAATTAAAACGAACTTCCTTGATTCATAAAATTCATCAATCATGCTTTATCATAATTCAAAGATAATTCATACATGGATAATTCAACTCAAAGAATCCTAAAGATTTAAACAATCAAAGTCATACATTTATAGCATGAAAACATAGGCGTTTTCCCTTTACCTGAATAGTTACCCCTGATTCAAATCGACAAGAGTTGACATCCTCACTAAAGATTCACTCAAATCACTCAAAGTGTTTAAGGTTCAAAATTAAGCATTCAATAAGTCGAACATGAAAAGTTAATCCCATAAGCTTGCATGAAAATCAAATCTCCACCACTGTAAAATGAGATGATACACAAATCAAAAGGTCTTTAGTAGGGTTGTAACGAGGCTTAGGTTAAGGGTATGGATAAAGGCTGAATTAGAAGGTTAGAACCGAGACTGACCTGAAAAATTACCTAACTAGAAAAATGAACTAATCCTAAATAATTACATCAATTGAAAACTAATAATACGAGCTTCTCTTTCTCTTTTTTTTTTTTCAATATTTGAGATTTAAACATGTAAGCTCACTAATAATGAATATACTTCGTTTTTTTTGAACAAATCAATAATAAAAACAAACTTTAACAACTGAAATAGAGAACATAGTTAGGTAACTGCTCAAAATCAAATCTCGACAAAAAGGGTAGTTAAAAAGAACGGTGATAACAAATACAAAGGGTTTTGGGTTAATGTTAGTAGGTAAGTCAATGAAAAGGGTTGTTAGGCTTAAACGGGGTTCACCAGAGGTTAATTGTAGAGGTAGGTTTTTTAGTGGAATGAGTGGGTTAAAACCTAAGTGCTTTTATCATCTCTGTATATCAAATCAAAGGTGTGGTCTCAACATGTATAATCGAGGCAAGTTCTAGAATAACAAATCAATGTTGACACACTCATAATAAAAAGTGAGCATGAAAGAATGTATGCTCTAAAAGGCTCAAAATCTTACAAAAATTATGGGTATTTTGATGTCAACCTCGTAAATTTCAAACTTCAAAGTAATATTCAGATTCAGGTAGACAACCTAAAAAAAATTAATTTTGAAAAATAGACTTATCGTGCTTGATTCTCTAGTATCCTTTAATCATCAATGCACAATTATCAATGACTTTCTCCAAAACATATCAGCAAAGATCATAAATCATAGGAAATTTCATTCTAATCATAATATGAGAGACTTTACTCTTGAACAACGCATAATTTAGGGATTTTCAAATAATACTATAGTTAACCCCCCCACACTTAAGATGTACATTGCCTTCAATGTACAAAGATGGATAATAGCAAAATGATCATAAAAATCATATGATGGGCAGAGAAGTGAAACTTCCTGAATTTTAGATGAAGTCAATGAAAAGAAACCGGATAGGATTGGAGGTGAACGCAGGGAAGCGTCTCGACCCGTTTGAAATTGAATCCTCGAAGCAGACGGTCTAATTTTATTGTATCCTAAGCTAAATCTAAATATCATAAAGAATAAGAAGAAGAAAATAAAATAAAATAAAGTAAACAAAAATAAT
Organism: Gossypium australe; assembly: GCA_005393395.2. Taxonomy (NCBI): domain Eukaryota; kingdom Viridiplantae; phylum Streptophyta; class Magnoliopsida; order Malvales; family Malvaceae; genus Gossypium; species Gossypium australe. The sequence continues at coordinate 84,780,112 of CM016618.1, read as the reverse complement.
GAAATGAAAATAAAAATAAAATTAAAATAAGTGTAAATAATGGAAAATGAATGACAACTAGAAAAAGGGGAAATGAGGTTTAAATAGAGATGTAGCCTGTGTTTTGGGATTTTGAATTTTAGGTGCGTTCAGGTGAGGTAGCCACGGCCGTGTTATAGCTGACACGCCCGTGCTCGACAAATCAGTACCTTCGCATGGGTAGGTAGCACGGGAGTGTTTAGCCCATGGTATGCAAGTCGGTGAGTTTACATGGTCGTGGGGCACGGGCGTGTGTACCCCGTGCTCGACAAGTCAGTAACCTCGCACGGGCATGGCCTAGTATCGCAGCCCGTGTTGGGAAAAGAAATTCTTCTCTGGTTGTGCACGGCTACTGGCACGCCCATGGTTCATCCCCTGGCTTCCACACGGCCACGGGCACGCCCGTGTGTAAGGCCGTGTGTCCTAAAAATCTGTTCTTTGGTTAGTTTATGGTTAGGTGCTTAAAAGGAAAAATAAAAGGAAAAAAATAAAAAAATAAAAAAATAAAAAATAAAAATAAAAATAAAAATAAAAAATAAAAATGTAAAAATAGGGTTAGTGCTCGGGTTGCCTCCTGAGAAGCGCTCGTTTATAGTCTTAAGCTAGACTTTACCTTTCATTCGTATGGTCATGGTGGTTTGAGGAGGTGAAAATCCTTTCTCATGCGATCACTTCGGTTATGGATATATAGTTTAAGTCGAGTAATGTTTACCTCAAAAGTGTCGAATTTAGGATTGCTTACCTCGACTGTGCCGTATAGGAAAACATTAAGTACCTCAAAAGTGAGTTCTTCGTTTGTCTTGAGGTCTGAATTGGTGATTCGAGGGTCTTCCGTATTCAACAATACCTGATCCCCTAATTTGAAGTGATTCGTTGTTCCTATTAGCTCGTCTGGGGGCTCCTTCGGTTTCACTTCGTGCGGTTCCTGTTCTTTTAGTTTGTCAACCCTAAGGCTTTGTTCCTTATGTATTTCTTCTTTGTTGGCACGAGGTCTAAGATCTAGCTCAGCTAAGTGATTTCGTGATGCTTCCTGTAAAGAAGGTTGAACCAAATGATTATCAATATAATTAACGTTCGTACCTTTATTACTCGATGTCCTAGCTGAGTCAAGAGCTTGAAGAGTGATTGTTTCGTCGTCTACACGAAGTGTGAGTTCACCGAATTCTTCTCTGTGTGATCTTTCTTTATTGTATCGGGATATGGCACACGAGGTTGGTACTCTGTAATCACCGGTTTTGGTAAATCATGGTACACCTCAACCTTATCTTCACTTACCACAGGTTCTTCCCTTGGGTTTGGTTCGTCTAATCCTTCACTATCGTAAATGGCTTGATTTTGCTCTCTCGGGTTAGTTTCAGTATTGTTTGGTAGGTGTCCTTGCAGTCGTTCTGACATTAGCTTTGCGAGTTGTTCGACTGCATTAGTGTCTTCCTTAACTGACTTAGTAAGCTCCCCGACTCGGTCCTCGTTCCCTTCAATCGATGTTTGTTGGTTTGTTTCAGTGTCTTGGAAATGAGTATCTATGGTTACCATGAATTTTGTTAGCATCTCCTCAAGACTCAGCTCCTCTTCCTGTTGGTGAAGTGGTTGTTGAAGAATTTGAGGAAGTTCCTGTCTTTGGCTACTTTGATCATCCCACGAGAAATTGGGATGGTACCTCCAACCTGCATTATAAGTATCATTATAAAAATTATTTTGAGGTCTAGAATAGTTACCCATATAGTGGACTTGTTCATTCTCCATGCCATATCCGTAGGATGGGTACTCAGGATTCGCCACGCCTCCTGGATTTGAGTCATAATGCATTACTGGGTGTACCTGCGAGAGACTACACGAACCATCAATCTTTTTATTCATCATCTCTAGCTGGTTAAATAACCTGGTGAACACGTCGAGGTCGAAAACACTGGTGGCTTTTGTAGGCGCTGTCCTCATAACTTGCCACTGATAGTTATTTAGTGCCATCTCCTCTATAGACTAAAATTACCTGTAAAAGAAAAATTACCAAAGTAAAAAAAATAAAACTAATAATAAAAAATACATTGCAATAAAAAAATGGCTAAAGTAATAAAAATAGAGCTTTCTTAATATTTTAGTTCCCCGGCAACGGCGCCAAAAACTTGATTGCTGCAAATCAGAGCTTTAAATATTTATAAAATAATGATCAAACCTAGAGACTAACTCTGACAATGATATTAAGGCAAGTGTACCTATCGAACAGTAGTATAGCTTAGGCAAGACCGGTTATCGAACCCAAAGGAACTAGAAGTATTAATACTCACTTTCTTATTATTATTTAGCCTTAAAGTTAGAGTAAAGATTACTTTTAAACTAAATTGACGACAACTAAACTAAGGACACAAAGACAAGAAGATGAATTAGAAAATAACTTTGAAGAAAAACTCAGTTAATTTTGACGATACCTTCGGGAAGAATCCACCTAGACTTCACCTATTATCTAACCCTAAATTATATGATTTCTTTTACTTAGCTTGATCTGTGAGACTCCTTAACCTATATTAAACCCTCTCTCGAGGTGAATAACGTCTAACCCTAGGTTAATTAGTGGAACTCTCGTTCGCTTATAATAACCCCCTAGGATAGCAGTAAATCGATCAATGGACTCCCATATTAGGTTTCACCCTAATCCGGCAAAATCTCGTAACCCTATCTCTAGGCGTTCGATCAACTCCGCTTAATTATGTTAGATCTTCTCTTAGGCAGGGTCTATTCCTCCTCTACCTAAGCACATTAGATTTAGATTAAGCAACATAATTAAGAACAAACTAAGTAATTTATCATATAACTTAAAAATCAAATAATAAAATCCATCTAGGTTTCATCCCCTTCAGGTATCTGAGGGGTTTAGTTCATAATGAATAAACAAAACATCGCAAGAGAAAAGATAAAACAAAATTTAAGAAAACCTTAAAATCCCCTGAAGGAATTGAAGGAGAATTCCGCCGTCTTGAGTATAACTCCGGCTTCTTGGGATGGATCAATTGGCTATCCTCGTGTTATTCCCTAACTTTGACCTTCTCGGCTTGGCTCCTTGGCCTAGCTTTCGCTCCTAGGTTTCGGCTTCTGCCGAACTCTCCCTCCAAGTTGCCCCCTTGGGTGTTTATATAGACTTTGTGATGCCTTACTTGGCCCCTAAGTATCCTAATTCAAGTAGAATTCTTAATAGGGTGTTTGAATAGGCTTTGGAATATGTTTCTTTGCCTCTAAGTATCCTTTCCCGAATGAAATTTCTCTTTCCAGCGATAGGGACACGGCTATGGCAAACGCCCTTGTGCATCGTGGCCAGGCCGTGCTCGGACTTTTAATGAGGCACGGCCGTGTTAGTTTTGGGCCATGCCGTGTCGATTTCTTTCTTAGCCCAATTTGGTCCGTTTTAAGCCCGTTTCTCGTTCTTTTCATCCTTGGGTGCTTTCCTGAGTATAAAACATGAAAAGAAAGGGTTAAAAGCACCTTTTTATATAAAACAAGGAATAAGTCATCCAAAAGCATATTAAATGTGGGATTAAAATATGTTACTTTTACTGTTTATCACTTCTTGTTTCGTTTCTATATTTAGGTAGCGTGTTTCTGTGTTTGCTATGAATTTTGCCAGCATCTCTTCAAGGTTCGACTTATCTTCCTATTGGTGAGGTGGTTGTTGAAAATCTAGATTTTTTGTGGCTGCTATGAATTTTTCCAGCATCTCCTCAAGACTCGACTCCTCTTCCTGTTGGTGAGGTGGTTGTTGAAAATTTGGAGGAAGTTCCTGTCTTTGGCTACTTTGATCATCCCACGAGAAATTAGGATGGTACCTCCAACCTGCATTATAAGTGTCATTATAAAAATTATTTTGACGTCTAGAATAGTTACCCATATAGTGGACTTTTCGTTCTCCATGCCATATCCGTAGGGTGGGTACTCAGGATTCGCCACGCCTCCTGGATTCAAGGCATATTGCATTACTGGGTGTACCTGTGAGAGACTATACAAACCATCAATATTTTTATTCATCATCTCTAGCTGGTTAGATAACCTGGTGAACACGTCGAGGTTGAAGGCACTGGCTGCTTTAGTAGGAATTGTCCTCATGACTTCCACTGATAGTTATTCAGTGCCATCTTTTCTATAGACTAAAATTATCTGCCAAAAGCAAATAGAGGAAAAATTAGCAAAGTAAAAAAAATAAAAAATAAAAAAATAAAAATAAATTGCAGAAAAAAATGGCTAAAGTAATAAAAATTAAGCGTTCTTAATATTTCAGTTCCTCGGAAACGGCGCCAAAAACTTGATCTTTGATTTCAGAGTTTTAAATTTATAATGATCAAACCTGGAAACTAACTATGACAACTATTGAAGCAAGTACACCTATCGAACAGTAGTATAGCTTAGACAAGACCGGATTGTCGAACCCAAAGGAACTAAAAGTACTAATACTAGCTTTCTTTTTATTATCTAGCCTAAAATAAAGTGAAGTTGTTGTTTAATCTAAATTTAACTAACTACTAAGCTAAAGACGCAAAGACAAAAAGAATGAATTGGGGAAATACTTTCAGAAAAACTCAGTTGATTAAGGCGATACCTTTTGGAAGATTCCACCTAGACTTTACTTGTTATCTAACACTGAACCAGACGATGTATTCACTTGACTTGATCCGTAAGATTCCCTAATTTATATTAAACCCTCTCTCGAGGCGAATAACGTCTAACCCTAGGTTGATTAATTGAAATATCTTTCTAATTAAAACCCCTAGAATCTGATAAGCCTCCCCGAAGGAGGTATGGAGGGGTAACGTTTTGTTGTTAGTGTAGTTATGTTGTTGTTACAACTCGATCTATGGACTCCCATATTAGGTTTCATCCTAATCCGGCAAAATCTCGTCACCCTATCTCTAGGCGTGCGATCAACTCCGCTTAATTATGCTAGATCTACTCTTAGGCAGGGACTTTTGCTCCTCCACCTAAGCACATCCAACTTGAATCAATATCCCGAAAATATTAACACAAGAATTAAGCACACATAATTAAGAACAAATCAAGTATTTATTATATAGTTCAGAAAACAATAACAAGATCTGTCTTAGGTTTCATCCCCTTCAGGTATCTGAAGGGTTAGTTCATAACAACAAAAGAAAACATCTTAGAAGAAAAGATAAAACAAAATATAAGAAATCCCTAAAACCCCCTGAAGGAATTGAAGGAGAGATCCACCGTCTTGAGTAGAATTTCGGCTTCTTGAGATGGATCAACTGGCTTTCTTCGAGCGTTTCTCCACAAATCTGACATTTCTGGCTCGGCTCCTTGGCCTAGCTAACTGCCCGACTAAAGCCCTGGCAGAAGGTTTATGCCGAACTGCCCGCTTAAATTGCCCCCTAGGGTGTTTATATAGGATTTGAGATGCTTTACTTGGCCCCTAAGTATCCTAATTTGAGTAGAATTCCTCCTAGGGTGTTTGAATAGGCTTTGGAATGTGTTTTTTTCCCTCCAAGTATCCTTTTCTGAGTAAAACTCCTCTTGGTCGCGACAGGGACACGCCCATGGCACACGCCCGTGTAAGTCATGGCTAGGCCGTGTTCGAGTCTGTTGAATGAGGCACGACCGTGTGGTCTTGGGCCCAGGCCGTGTGGATTTCGTGATATGGCCCATTACTCCGGTGCTCTTTTCATCCTCTGGTGCTCTTCTGGGTACAAAACAAGAAAACAAAGGATTAAGAGCACCAAATTACATAATTCAAGGCTTAAATCATCCAAAAGCATGCTAAATGTGGGCCTAAAATATGTTACTTTTACGGTTTATCAATAGGATAGTTGTTAGATAATGGAAAAAAATGATTATTATGGTATATAAGATTTTATGTGTATTAGTTTTGTATGGTAATATAATTAGGTATATTATCTGCCTTATTAAATGATCGATATGTATAATAGATTATATAAGATGTTCAACATGATAATTGTTTATCATATATAATGAGTAACTAAACACGTGGTTTATTTATTTAATGATATGTATTAAAATGATTAAGCCTAAGTTGAGTTTGATATTTGTTTGATAAATTAAAATGTTGAATGCTAAGTATGTGTATATGATTTGTTAAAGAAAAAAAAATATGCCTGTTTTGAGTGATGTCTTATTCGATAATGCCTCGTAACGCTAATCCGGCAACGGATACAGGTAAGGGGTGTTACATTTGATTGGTATCAGAGCTATGGTTTAGTCGGTTCTAAGACTACCATAGTGTATGTGAGTCTAGCTATACATGCCATATTAAATCTGTGATAGTGTGATATCTCCCGACTCTAACGAAAATTGTTTTGATGTAACTGAGCTAATTCTGATAGTACAGAAGTAAATATTCAAATAGTTGAGTGGAGATGTGTTGATGATGAGTTGAGACTCATAAAGGTAAGAATCAAATTGTATGACATGTTGTTATTGATAAATATTGTAATTATATGAGCATATGAGATATGATATTTGAGTTATGATTGCTATTTGAAATGCTTTGATTGTGAAATGGTGATTTGAGTTGGCATATGAACAGTGTGTTAATAATAAAAGTGATTAAAAGTAAAAGTATATTAAATGATTTGAGAATGTGAAATTAATAATTACGATAGTATGTATTATGTGCAATTATGTGAGAGTTAAATTTGAGGCTTTACTACCGTCACCCCCTTATCAAAAAATGTTACAATTTTATTATAAGAGTTGGAATGAATAAGCTCACTAATGTGAAGTTATAGAAATCTGTGTTTGAAAGATTAGTAATGTGGTCAGAAAGGAGAATGAATCAACAAATGAAGACAGTACTAAAAGAGATATTGGGCAGTTCTGAAGACTATTCAGATTGTGCAAAGTCACTGTTAAAGGAGAAGTTAACTCCGATTAAATGACTTATTCAGGTATGTTATCTAAAGAAAGTATTAACTGAAAGCTTTCCTGAATTGATTTCTGTTAGTGATGGGATAATATGAAAATTTCTGATGACAGAATTAGACAGTGGATTGATATTTGAATTGTATTGATGGTTGAATGCAATGGTTATAGTCGGGTAGTTATTATGATTCCATTTGGACATTCTATATGTACATTTATCCTCAGAAGTATATGTGACTGTTTAATTTCAGAAAGAAAGTTTTATCGTATGAGAACCTTAGCTAAACATACTAATAGATGAAAGTATCGTTGATCTGTTTGGGTTATATTCCACATTGTTATGTTTTCCTTTGATAATTTATTCCAATGAGTAGATATGAAAGTCGACGGTAAAATCTGTATGAGGTTAATATTCTGTTTCTACTGGTTATTGCTCTGTTGAATATACGTGAAGATTATATTACTTCTGTTACTGTGGATTTCAGTATTTATGAGAGACATTGTTCTTTCTGGACATTTTTGGGATATCATCAGAACTAATATTATTCTATATGAATTGTAATTTTCAGATATTCTGTGTAACTCCAAATGTTGAAATTTTGCTATTCCAGTATTCTTATGATTTCATGTGATTATCTGCAAGAGAATCTTTATTTGACAGAGATGACTATGTCTATTACGATTATAATTTCTAGCTTGAAATGTGAGAGTACAGTGGTACCGTCCTCAGAGTTATGGAAGATGTGTTTCTACAATGGTTGTTATTTAAATCATATTTGATTCCTTTCTGTGTTCAAATGCTTCATTAATAGCTAGGATAATATTCATTATAGGATTTAGACATTATTCCTAGTAAGGCTTAATGATTTCTATTTGGTTAAGGTTATTTTAGTATAATTCAGAGTTTCGATGATTAATATATGAGACAGCTTTATTATAAACTCTTTTCTAGTTCTTGTGAAGGTTCGACAGTGATAAAAGTGAAAATGATAGAAGATCAAGATTAATTTGTATAATGATATGTCTGATGTCATCCTTCTAATGAGAAGAAAGATTTCTTTGAAAAGACCGATTCAGTAGTTAGTATGATTTGAATTATTTGATTGAAAAGTTAATTGGGATATATGTGTTTGAATTTATCTACGAACAGGAAATAAACTTTGAACGTACATGTATGAATTGAAGGATAGATTGAAAGAAGAATTTGAATTCTTAAAGACTCTAATGTACTAAAGACTGTTTTCCGAACGAGGTACGGACATTATGATTTTCTGGTTATGCCTTTCAGACTTACTAATGTATCTGCTGTTTTTATGAATTTGATGAATTGGATCTTCAGACAGTATCTGGATCGATTTGTGGTAGTATTCATAGATGATATTCTAATCTACTTCCTAATGAAATCGAGCATGCCGAACATCTAAGACTTGTGCTACAGACTTTGTAGATAAATAGTTGTATGCAAAGTTTAGTAAATGTGAGTTCTAGTTATGTGAAGTCAGTTTTCTGGGCCATGTTGTATTAGCATCAGGTATCAAGGTTGATCCGAGTAAGATTTCAGTTATACTTGACTGGAAACCTCCGAGAAATGTCTCTGAAGTTCAAAACTTTCTGGGACTTGTTGGTTATTATAGATGGTTCGTGAAAGGTTTCTCTATGATTGCTACACCGATGACGAAGCTGTTACAGAATGATGTTAAGTTCGAGTGGTCAGAAAAGTGTCGGAAAAGTTTTGATCAGTTGAAAGCTCTTTTGACAAAAGCTCTAGTGTTAATTCAGCCAGAATCGGGTAAAGAATTTGTTATTTACAGTGATGCATCTTAAGTGGTCTGGGTTGTGTTTTGATGTAGGAAGATAAAGATATAGCTTATGCCTTGATTTAGCTGAAATCACATGAAAAAAACTATCCGACACACGATCTGGAATTAGCAGCTATTGTGTTCGCATTGAAAACGAGCAAGTTCACTATATGGGTAATAATTCTAGACCTCAAAATAACCCTTATAGTAATACTTACAATCCAAGTTGGAGGAACCACCCCAATTTCTCATGGGGTGGCCAAGGAAACCAAAACCAACAATCCCTCCCAGGCTTCCAACAGCAATCCTACCTACAAGAAAAGAAGCCGAACCTTGAGGAGATGCTAACAAAATTTATCGCGGTGTCAGAAACTCGTTTCCAAAACACCGAGACAGCTTCTCAAAAATTCAACAAGCATCTATTCAAGGGATCGAGAACCAATTAGGGAAACTTGCTAAGCAGTTCTCTGAATGATCACAAGGAAGCCTTCCAAGCAACACTGAAACTAACCCGAATGAGCAACTTCAAGCAATAACCGCTCATGATAGTGAAGGGTTAGATGAAACAAAAGTAAGCCAAGAGAATGCGGTAAAGGAAGGTAAGGTTGAAGTAAGTCAAGATAAGCCAAAACCGATAATTAAAGAGTACCAACCTCGTGTGCCATACCCCAATGCGATGAAGAAAGACAACACAGATGAACAGTTCAGTAAATTTCTTAAACTTTTAAAGAAATTACATATTAACTTACCGTTTCTTGAAGCTCTTTCGCAGATGCCAAATTCAAGGAAATTTTTAAAAGAGCTTTTGACAAACAAACGGAAGTTAGACGAAGAGTCGCATGTGGAACTAAACGCAGTGTGCTCAGCAATTTTGCAAAATAAACTACCACGAAAATTAAAAGATCCAGGGAGTTTTACAATTCCATGCTTAATTGGTAGTTTATCTGTTGATAATGCTTTAACTGATTTAGGGGCAAACATTAATGTTATGCCTTATAAAATATTTAAACAGCTAGGTCTAGGGAAACCTAAACAAACTAGGATGAGCATTCAATTAGCTGATAAGATTATGAGAATTCCTAGGGGTATAATTGAAGATGTACTCGTGAAAATTGATAAATTCATATTCCCCGTAGACTTTTTCGTTTTAGACATCGATGAGGACAATAATATCCCTTTAATTTTAAGAAGACCCTTTTTAGCAACTGCTAGGACTGAAATTGATATTGGTACAGGTGAACTCATACTTCGTGTAGGTGACGAGACAATCACTCTTCAGGCTCTTGACTCGGCTAGGACATCAAGTAATCAAGGTGAGAAAATAAATTCTATTAAGGACCATTCAGTTAAATCTTCTTTTCAGGAAGCACCACGGAACTACACAACTGAGCCAGATCCTAGACTTCATGCCAAAAAGAAAATAACTCATGAAGAACGAATGCTTTAGATCGATGAACTAGACGAGTGGAAGACAATGAGAAATTAGTAACACACGAAGCAGAATCAAAGCAAAACCATGTCAAACTTAAGGATGAGCCAAACCAATTTAAGATCAGAGATCAGGTACTGTTCGATAAAACAGATCCTCGGATCACCACTTCAGACCTTGATACAAACAAAGAAATCCCTTTTGAGGTACTGGATATCTTCCCACACGGAACATCGAGGTAACTAATCCCAAGTTCTGCACTTTTAAGGTAAACACTACTTGAATCGAACTATATAGTAATCGTAGAACTGATAGCAGAGGTGAGGAGTTTCAACTCCTCAAACCACCATGAATGTGCAAATGAGAGGTAAGTCTAGCTTACGACTTTAAATGAGTGCTTCTCGGGAGGCAACCCAAGCACTAACCCCATTAACTTTCATATTTTTTATTCTTATCATCTAACCACAAACAAACCACACAGATTTCCTTACCACACGACATTTCACACGGGTGTGGCCGTGGCCATGTGAACACCACGAATTTACACACCGGTGTGGCCGAGTTTATATAGAAATAGGACAAAATTCTTCCCCAAGCCACAGGCTCTGACTAAACACCACGGCCGTGCGATACAGCCGTGGTCAACACTGATTTATCAACATGGGCATGGCGACCTACACACAGGCGTGGGAGAAACGAACGAAGCATAACACGGCCGTGCGAGACGGCCGTGTGACCCAACACGCCCATGGTACACGAGCGTGGGAAATCACCAGATCCCTATTCCTATATAAACCCCCTTTTCTGCTGACTTTTTCCACCAAATCCCTTTCCTCTCAACCCTAGCCACCATAATTTCTATTCCTATTTCACCATCCTTACCACTATCACTCAATGCCCAAAGGCAAGGCCACCATTACCATTCCCATGTCAAAGAAGCGAAAGGACCATAGCACAGTCTCCTCGTGCGAGACCGAATTACATGAGTTTGTGCCGACCGCTTCATTGATTCGCCAAGCCAATGACATTTGAGTCCATCTAATTTTTCTTTTTCTTTTCTCTTCTCCTTTATTCTCCTTCTCTTTATTTCTCTTGTGCATAATTTAGTCTATTTTATTTTAGTTTCTTGGGTTTAGGATCTAAAGGCTGCTTGGGAATCACCACACCACGACCATTGCCAACTCAAAGAATCCACCAAAATTCAGGAAGTTTCACTTCTCCCTATCTCTTATGATTTCATGCTATTAATCTCTAGATATATATCTTTGTACATTGAGGGCAATGTACATCTTAAGTGTAGGGTGTGAATGTTATTTTGAAAAGTTTCTAACTTTTTGCATTATTCTCAAATCCCTAAATTATGTACTGTTCTTAAGTAATTTCCTCATATTACTATTAGAATGAAATTTCCTTTGATTCATGATTTTTATTGATATGTTTTGGATTAAGTCATTGATAATTGTGCAAGTGATGATTTAAACTTTAGGAGACTAGAGAATCAAGTATGATGAGTCTATTTTCAAGAATTAAAATTTTGTTAGGTTGTCTACCTGAATCTAATTATTACCTTGAAGTTTGAAATTTACAAAGTTGATATGAAAAACCCATAATTTTTGTGAGATTTTGAGCCTTTTAGAGTATACATTCTTTTCTTGCTCACTTATTGATTATGAGTGTGTCAACATTGATTTGTTATTCTAGAACTTGCTTCGATTATACATGTCAAGGCCACATCATTGATTTGATATATTGAAATGATAAAGGCACCTAGATTTTAACCCACTTACTCCCAAAAAGCCTACCTTCATGTTTAACCCTTAGTAAACCCCTTTGATCCTAACAACCCTTTCATTGATTTACCCTCAACATTAACCAAAAACCTTTTGTTGAAATGCCTTTAATTAATTTGACCCCTATTCTGTCGAGATCTGATTTGAACGGATTATTTAGCTTAACTATAATTTCCATTTCAGTTGTTAAAATCTTCATTATTACATGATTAATTAAAAAAACTCAAAGTATATTCATTATTAGTTCTATATGAATTGAGCTTATATGTTTAAATTCCACATCTTGAGAAAAAGCTCGTGTTATGAAATTTTAATTGATGTAATGATTCGAGTCTTAGCTCATCTTTCTAGTTAGGTAATTTGTCAATTCAATCTCGATACTAACACTCTAATTTAGCTTTTATCCACACATTTAACCGAAGCCCCAGTACAACCCTTAAAAGACCTTTTGATCTGTGTATCATTTCATTCTATAGTGGTGGAGATTTGATTTTCATGCAAGCCTATGGGACTAACTTTTTATGTTCGACTTTTGAGTGCTTAATTTTGAACATTAAACACTTTGAGTGATTTGAATGAATCTTTAGTAAGGATGTCAACCCTTGTCGATTTTGAATTAAAGGCAATTATTTAGGTAATGGGAAACACCTATGTTTTAGTACTTAAAAAACTATGACTTTGATTGTTTGAATATTTAGAACCGTTTTGGTTAAATTATCAATGCATGAATTACCTATGAATTATGATGAAACACTATTGATGAATATTATGAATTGAGGAAGTTCATTTTAATTGTGAGTTGAGAATTTTGCTTGAGGACAAGCAAATGCATAATTGTGGGGGTATTTGATAAATCGTAATATGTACATATTTTAATCTCACATTTAGCATACTTTTGGATGATTTATCCCCTGAATTGTGGAATTTAATGCTCCTAATCCTTTAATTTCATGTTTTATACTTAGGAGAGCATCGGAGGATGAAAAGAATGAGAAACGGGCCAAAAACAGAGAAAATGAGCCAAAGTAAGAAGTCCACACGGCCTGGAGATAACCACACGGTCGTGCCATTTTAGCAGACCCGAACACAGCCCGAGCTCGATTCATATGGTCGTGCCAAACGGGCGTGTCTCTATCATGACTCGTTTTAATTCCATTCGGATTAGGATACATAGAGGCAAAGGAAGACATTCCAAAAGCCTATATAAACACCCTAGAGGGTAACCTAAAGGAGGAGGCCGATGAGCGAAGCCATAGAGGGCCGAATTGTGGGATTTACAGCCAGTTGATTCATCTTAAGAAGTTGAAATCATACTCAAGACGAAAGATCTTCCCTTCAATTTCCTTCAGGGGGTTTTATTTCTTATGTCTTGTTTTATATTTTCTTCTGAGATGTATTCTTTTATAAACATGAACTAAACCCCTCAAATACCTGAGGGGGATGAAACCAAAGACGAATCTTGTTATTGTTTTCTGAACTATATGATAAACACTTGATTTGTTCTTAATTATGTGTTCTTAATTCTCGCTTTGATATTTCAGGATATTGATTCAAGTATTGATGTGCTCAGGCAGTGGAGCAAAAGTCCTTGTTTAAGACTAGATCTAGCATAATTAAGCGGACTTTATTGCACTCCTAGAGATAGGACGACAAAAATCTACTGGATTAGGGTCAAACCTAATATGGGAGTCCATAGATCAAGTTAATGCAACTCTAGGTGTTTTAATCAGAAAGAGATTTAGTAGCCTCGAGAGAGGTATTAATATAAATTAGGGAATCCTACAGATCAAGTCAAGTGAATAAATTGTCTGTTCAAAGTTAAATAACAAGTGAAGTCTAGGTGGATTCTTCCTCAGGTATTGTCTTAATCAATTGGTTTTCTCAAAAGTATTTTCCCCAATTCATTCTCTGTGTCTTAGCATCTTTAGCTTAGTAATTAGTTAGTTTTAGATTAAACAACAATTCCCTTAATTCTTAGGCTAAATAATAGAAAGATAGTAATTACTAGTACTCTTGGTCCTTGAGGATACAATATTTCCGGTCTTGCCATAGCTATACTACCAAACGATAGGTGTGTTTGCCTATTCGTTGTCATAGTTAGTTTGGACACGATCAACTGCCTTATGGAGATTGTGGGAGACGCCATCCTGGCGAGTGTTGGAGGAGGATTGGGGCTTGTTTGAGGTGTGGGTCTTTTAAGCATCGTATTAGAGAGTGTCCACAACGGACAGATCAGATGCAAGCTTCAACTCCGAATACTGTACAGCCTCAAGGAGTAGTTCAGCATCCACCTAGGGGCCATGGATAGACTTGCGGTGGTAACTATTTTGGTTGTGGACAAAGAGCCCCGGACAAGGGTGCTGGACAGATCGAGGCGAGGTAGCCTGCACTTGTTTATACTGCTCGTCGCCGGAAGGATAGAGATGCTCTTGACATCATCACCGGTACGTTCTTTATATTTGATGTACCTTATTTGGCTTTGATAGACATATGGTCTACTCATTCATACATAGCTAGTACTATATCTAAAACCTTGGGAATTTTTGTTGAGAGCATTACTAGTGAGATTACTGTACTGAGTCCGTTGGGGCAGTCTGTTCATGTTAGTAAATTGTATATGGATGTTCCGTTAACGGTGCAAGGGGCTATATTTTTGGCTAATCTAATGGAGTTACCATTTGGGGAGTTCGATCTAATTCTGGGTATGGACTTGTTGGTCAAGGACCGAGTTAGTTTAGATTGTACGACTAAGAGGGTCGTATTGAGGACTAGGGATGATAAAGAGGTGGTTGTAATTGGAGAGCGTCGAGATTATTTGTCTAATGTAATATCCGCAGAAACTGGACCGAAAAGGGTATGAGGCATATTTGGCTTACGTTAGTAATTCTACTTTTAGGAACTCTTCGATCGGGGATATCAGAACTGTGAGGGAATTTTTGGATGTCTTTTCTGAGGAGTTATCGGGATTGCCTTCAAACCGAGAGGTTGAGTTTGGGATTTAGCTTCTTCCAAGTATAGCCCCGGTGTCCATCGCTCCCTATCGAATGACACCAAAGGAGCTTACAAAACTCAAGGCTCAGTTTCAAGAACTTTTGGATTGTGGTTTCATTCGTCCTAGTGTGTCTCTGTGGGAGCACCGGTTCTGTTTGTTAAGAAAAATGATGGAACCATGAGGATGTGCATCGACTATCGATAGTTGAACAACTTGACTGTAAAGAATAAGTATCAGCTTCCGAGGATCTATGACTTGTTTGATTAGTTCCAAGGGGCTTCTGTGTTCTCCAAGATTGATCTTCGATCTGGGTATCATCAGTTGAGGGTTAAGGAAGCTGATGTTCATAAGACTACATTTAGATCTCGTTATAGACACTAGGAGTTCCTAGTTATGCCTTTCGGTCTGACGAATACTCCGGCTGCATTTATGGATCTGATGAACCGAGTGTTTCAGCCTTATTTGGATCTATTTGTCGTGGTCTTCATCGACGACATTTTAGTATACTCTAAGACTGAGGATGAGCATGATGAGCATCTTAGAATAGTGCTTCAGATTCTTTGTGAGAAGTAGCTTTACACTAAGCTAAGCAAGTGTGAGTTCTGGCTGCGTGAAGTGACTTTTCTAGGGCATGTAGTTTTTGCTGAGGGGATTTGAGTCGATCCTAAGAAGATTGGGTTTGTGTTGGATTGGAAACAGCCCAAGAATATGTCTGAAATCCGCAGTTTTCTAGGTCTGGCGGGATATTATCGGTGTTTTGTTGAGGGGTTCTCTTTGATTTCCACGCCGTTGACTAAGCTTTTGCGTAAAGGTGTTCCATTTGTTTGGACTGATGCTCAATAATCGAGCTTCGTGAACCTCAAAACTGTTCTGACTTAGGCTCCTATTTTGATACAGCCTGAATCCAGCAAGGAGTTTGTGGTATACAGTGATGCATCGCATGTCGATTTGGGATGTGTTTTGATGCAAGATGGGAAAGTTGCGGCTTATGCATCCTGTCAGCTTAAGACGCATGAGGCAAATTATCCGACGCATGATCTCGAGTTGGCTGCAGTAGTCTTTGCATTGAAAATCTAGAGGCATTATCTTTACGGTGAGAGGTGTATTATCTACACTGATCACAAGAGCCTCAGGTACCTCCTTACTCAGAAAGAGCTGAACTGTAATGGCCTAAATTCAAGGTTATCGGAACAGTGGTTTCGTAACCACAAATTCGATTTAAAAAGAATATTTATTTTAAAAATTATTGCATGAATATTAATATGATATGAAAGTCGTATGAAAATATCAATAGAAAATTTTTACCAATTTAGTGGTTAATTAGAAAAAAATATTGAAGAAATTTGGTAAAAACGAGGTATCGAGACCTCGATTTCTTAAAATTGAGTCAAAAATATTTTTATAAATATTTATGAAATTTTGGTATTGTGGTATTAAAATTTCGTTAGAAAATTTTAACGTTCGGGTAGTCAATTAAATAGAAAGGACTAAATTAAAAAAGGTGTAAAAGTTGCTAGAATGATTAAATAGCTTAAGTGTTTAATGAGAAAGGATTTAAACGGAAATTAGACCCAAAATTATTTTGGCTGGATGGTAAGGGCATGAAATCAGCAAGAAAATTGATGATTTAAGGGCAAAATTGGAATATTGCATAATTGACTAAATAAAGTTAAGACTAAAGTGGAAATATCTAGATCTTTTTTATTTTTCTTTATTCTTATCAGCCAAAACGCCATAGGAGGGGTTCTTTAAGCTGGTATTTCATAATTTTTGCATCAAGTAAGTTAATTCTTTTTTTTTTTGTAAATTTTATGTTTTTAAGACTTTTACAACTAGGTCCTACTATTAAATTCATTAGTTTTTTATTTTATGGATGAGATTGAAAGTTACCATGGTTGAGTACTAGAATATTATGATGAATAAACATGTATTTGAAGTTTTAATTTTATCAAAAGATGGATTTACTAAATGTTTTTAGTAGAAATTGATTTTTAGGACTTAATTGTGAAAAAGTTTGGAATTAAGGTTTGATGCTGAAATTCTGATTTCCAAAGGTTGTGAAGTAGTTTAAGATGATAGAATAAAGTGTTAATTGAGGAAAAATCAGCTCAATTGGGAGGTTAATTGAGTAGGGACCAAATTGTAAAATCTGTAAAATTTGAGGTAAATATGAAATTTCAAAAGTTGAGAGGTATAAAGTTTGAAATAAATTAGATTGAAATTAGATGTTGATAAATGTAAAATTTTATATTATAGATCAAGAAATTGAAAATAAACGAGGAAAGGAAAAAGTTGCCGAATAGTCCCTGAAATCTCTACAACTACTATAAATTGTTACGGGTAAGTTTGTGTAACTTGAACTATATTCTTAAATTCTTGGAATGTATGTTTATTTATGTGGATATATTGAAAAATTGATAATTCTCGATAAAAAGGGGAATTAAATCCCAGTTGAATGAAATGGACTTCGATGGATCACTGAAAAGGGAATTGAAGGTAAAAAGGATTTAGCCTGGATGGGTGATCCAAATATTAGCCCTCCTGAAGAATATGTGTTAAATGGATTTAGCACGGACGGGTAATCCAAATTAAGTTCATTAGAGTAATTGTCATTGCAGGGGATTTAGTCTGGATTGGTAATCTCGACAATACTCTTTGAGCATATGATACAGGGGATTTAGCTTGGACTGGTAATCTCGTTTTAAAAAATGAGGTTCGCGGGAGTGTGCTATCTGGAAAAAGGGTATACTCATATGTGTACGAATTGACGGACTTGGAATTGTACACAAAAGTGTACCACTGAATACCCATCAAAATTTCAAGAAATTCAACGGGATAAATATGAGAAATAGAAGAACATGAAAATTATGGAATTGATGAGCTCATCAATCATTTATCTTAGTATTGAATTTAAATGATGTTGCTTAACTAATGCCAAAGTTGAGTTTGTATGTGATAGGTAAATGTTTATGTGAATTGGATGTGTGCTTCTGTTGTTAAATGATGGATGTATAAGTATGGTGAGTATAATTCTTGTTGCATGAACTTACTAAGCACCATGTGCTTACCCCGTTTTCTTTTTCCCTGTTTTGTAGTGCTCGGGAGCTCGAAGGTCGGATATTAGTCGGAGCCTTATCACACTATCAACCCATATCTTTTGGTATATGAAATGACTTATTTTGAAAGAATGACATGTATAGACTAAATATCAATGTTAACATGGAAATGGATGTTTGGAATCTAGCTATTGGCATGGCCAGAGTAAGTATAATTTTGAGATTTTCCAAAAAAAAAAAAAATTCCCTGTGATTCTGATTTGGTTACGGTCTGGTTTCGATGCATAATTTGGACTTCGGAAGCCTATCTAAGGGATGTTATAATAATTTTTGATAAATAAATAGTACTTGGTTCGGATAAATGAAAATTGGTTCTGTAAGTTCCAGTAATGCCTCGTACCCTATTCCAGCGACGGATACGGATAAAGAGTGTTACATGAACCTTAGGCAGCATCGTTGGATTGAGCTACTCAAAGATTATTACTGCACCATTGAGTATCATCATGGTAAGGCTAATGTGGTAGGCGATGCTCTAAGTCGTAGAGCAATGTCTGATTTGAGGGCGATGTTTGCTCGCCTTAGTCTATTTGATGATGGGAGTCTGTTGGCCGAGTTACAAGTTAAGCCAACTTGGATTGATCAGGTTCGGGAAAAGCAAATAAGGGATGAGTCTCTAGGTTTGCTATTTCAATAGATTGAGAGTGGTATTACTTCTGACTTTGGGTTGAACAGTGATGGTGTTTTGTATTTTCGAGGTCAAATTTGTGTGCCAAACGATTGTGATCTGAGGCAGTCTATTCTGACGGAGGCGCATAGTAGCCCTTATGCTGTGCATCCTGGAAGTAATAAGATGTATCATAGTCTTCGTGAGTTGTACTGGTGGCCAGGTTTGAAGTGAGAGATTACAGATTTTGTGGCTCGATGTTTGACGTGCCAGCGAGTTAAGGCTGAGCACTAGTTGCCTTCGAGTTTGTTGTAGCCTGTAAAGATTCCCTCATAGAAATTGGAACGTGTGAAGATGGACTTCCTTAGTGGGTTGCCCTTGACACCCACTAAGAAGGATTCTGTTTGGGTTATCGTGGATCAATTGACTAAGTCTGCTCACTTCATTCAGGCTCAGATGGACTTTTCTCTTTAGAAGTTAGCGAAGTTGTATATCTCCGAGATAGTTAGATTACATGGGGTTACAGTGTCAATTATTTATGACAGAGATCTTTGTTTTACATCTCGGTTCTGGAAGAAGTTACATGAAGCTTTAGGGTCGAGATTGGACTTCAGTACTGCGTTTCATCTTCAGACCGATGGTCAATCTAAGAGGGTGATTCAGATAGTGGAGGATATGCTTCGGAGCTGTGTGATTGATTTCCGAGGTAGTTGGGAGGATTATCTGCCATTAGCTGAGTTCGCCTATAATAACAGCTTCCAGTCTAGCATTCAGATGGCACCTTACGAGGCTCTATATGGTCGTAAGTGTCGTACCCTGCTATGTTTGACTGAGTTGGGTGAACGTCGAGTTTTGGGTCTTGAGTTGGTTTTTGAGACCGAGGATAAGGTTAGACTGATTCAGGATCGTTTGAAAATGGCTTCAGATAGACAGAAATCGTATACAGATCTAAACAGGCGTGATATTGAGTATGTTGTAGGGGACTTCGTCTTCCTTAAGGTTTAATCGTGGAAGAAGATTTTGAGATTTGGTCGTAAGGGCAAGTTGAGCCTTAGGTTCATTGGGCCGTATCGAATTTTGAAGTGAATAGGCTCGGTTGCTTATCTGTTGGAGCTACCTCTAGAGTTGGCCACGATGTTTTTCACGTCTCGATGCTGAGGCGATATCGGTCAGAACCATCTCACGTTATCTCAATTGAGGAGATCGAGGTTAGGCTGGAGTTGACCTTCGAAGAGGAGCCGGTTCAGATTTTGGATCATGATATTAAGGTTCTGAGGAGGAAGTATATCCCGTTAGTAAAGGTTCTGTGGCGGAATCATGGTACCAATGAGGCTACGTGAGAACCTGAGGACTCGATGCGTTAGCAGTATCCTCATCTTTTTTGATCGGGTAAATTTCGAGGTCAAAATTTATTTAGGGGGTAGAGTTGTAACGCCCCGACTTTTAGTTTTTATTTCTGAGATTATTTGACACAATTGTGTATCTGTTTCAGTATTTAAGTGTTCTGGGTGTGTGTGAGAGGTCTTGGGTTCAAGCCTTACTTTTAGCAAATTATGTTATTTTTGGATCTAAGCCCTATCTTTGTTAAGTGGGCTTATATTAATTTATCTGTAAATTCATATCAGAATGAGCCTATTGGTTCGAGTGGTAAGGGTGTTGGTGTGTCGGAGGTCCTGTGTTTGAATCCCTGCACGAGTGAGGGAGTTTATTTTTGCTTGTTTGGCTGAAAGAGTTCCGATTGTATTGAAAGATTGAGAGTGGGAGAAAAATATGGGATTTGGGGGTTATTAGAAAGGGGTATCTTTTCTTATTGCAAAATTTTCTCCCTCCTCCTAAGAAAACTTACGTTGGTATCTTATTCCTCTGTTGTTTCCCTTTCCTTTTCTTCCTTTTGGTTTCGATTCCTATTTGTTGGCCGTCACACCTCTGTTTCTGTTATTCCTATTTTCGTCACACGTTCTGGTAAGTGGAGCTTTGCTTTTCGGTAACTTGTGTTTTTCCAATTATTGATTGGGGTTACTGTTGTTTTTGGGCAGCAACGAATCAAGAAGTTTGAGATTCTACTGTTGCGGGATAGTAGTTAATTGACCAAAGTGTTTGAGGTAAGCGGTAGTGCTTGATTTGAGTTATAGTCAATTTTGGGTTCTGATTTAACCGTGTATTAAGACTGATTCTGAGCATCTGAATGCCGATTTTTAGGTTCTGGAGTGTTCGTGTTTACAATAGCATCAAAACCGTACCAGGTGTGTACTCAAAACCCAGAAAAATGAGATTCGATGAAAGCTGAAAAACCCCACTGTCGACGCCACACGGCCGTGTGATCGACGAAGGCCAGGCCGTGCGCAAGACATGGCCGTGTGATAGCCGGAGTGTGGCTGTGTGAGCCACACGGGCTAGGCCAAATTGGGCGTGTGGGCCACACGGGTATATAGGCCCACACGGACACGCCATACGGCCGTGTGATCCACACGAGCAAGGCCAATCTGGGTGTGTGGGCCCACACGAGCAAGCCACATGGGCGTGTGGGCCCATTTATCTGAATTTATTCCTAGGGTTGCACGGGTCGTCCCAAACAACTGTAGGCCTATTGTAGAGTCAATAATGGCTAATTAAACCCTAAACTATATGAACTGTCTGTTTGATATTCTGATCTGATTAGAATTCTGATGCATGTCTACTTGCACTATTATCTGCTATCTGTATACGATCATAAGCATGTGAGCATGTTAGATTATTTTTCTGTACTTGTATATTTCTATATCTGATATTGGAGTTGGGATGATTTATATTGGAGGAAGTGTTCTGAAAGGCAATTTACGCTATTATCTGGCAGCATGGCTGCATTATATCTGTTATGTGCCGTATCGGTACTATATGGTGTGTAGGGATGGGTGGGTGTTTTAAAACCCACATGGTGTGTAGGGATGGTCGGAGGTGGTGTGTAGAGAATGGGGTAGGATTTTGATTCTGATTTGTGTATCTGTAATGGGCTTAGGCCCAAATCTGTATCTGACCGATTCTATTTTTCTATATATGTATGCATGCTTAATTCTGTGGGGTTACACACTGAATTTACGTAAACTCACTCTTTTCTTGTTTGATATGTACAGGTAATCCACAAAGTTAAGCGGATCGGTGCAGCGGGGGACTTAACGGTGACCACTTGTTACGTACCATTTCCGTTTTGGTTTTACTTTAAATTTTTGATTCCTTTCTGGGTATTTTTGTAAAATGTGGACTTTTCGGACTGTTGTTTTAATTTGGGTTTGACTGATGCTTTTAATGTTCCCAAACTTGACAAAAGCTCGGATTTTACCAAAAACAAAGGCTTTCTAAAAATATCGAACGATTTTTCCTAAACGATTTATAAGCTTCCGCTGAAAAGAGGTACGTCTGAAGACATTTCGACTATTTAAATAAACGTTTTGGAATAAATATAAACAAATAGGATTTAAATAATTGAAATTGGTTTCTACCGAGATAACCCTATTTTCAAAATCCATTCCATGTGACATTGCCAGATTTGGCCATAACGTCTAGGCCGGGTTTGGGGTGTTACAATTATTTTGTTACGAAGTGAGCACTCTATCGTTAAGTTCCGTTATCTTTCTAACGATAATCGTTCGTGGCAGTCCAACTAGATTTTAGGTGCCAACTTGGATTTCAAAATGAGATGAAATTAGATTTTTAATTAAAAAATTTAATAAATTAAAATTTTTAAACCTAAACCTTAACTTAAAAAACTGTTCATCTCCTCTTTTTAATTTTTCTTCTGTCTCTTCTTTTTTTCAATGGTTTTTTTTTTTTTTCATTTGACTGGAAAAACTATTATTAAGTTCAAAACAGTTGAAATCAAATTGACTGCTTCATAAAGATGGATTCCATGGAGGGTTCAGGTATGTCTTCTTTGCATTTTTCTATCTTTTTTATTCAATACTGAAAAACAAAAGATTGAGTTTTTTATTGTTTAATGAAAGCCCTAAATTAAAATTCTTGATAATTTCTTCTACTTTTTGAAATTGTTTGTGAACATGTATTTTATTTTGCGTCGGTAGACATCCCATAAAATGCAACCAAAAACATGTTTTCATGATCCTGTTTCATTCAAGGTAATTGTAAATTTTTCAGAAAAGGGTTGTTACTTTCATTGTTCTTGTTCCTAATCATTATATTTTCTAGTTCTTTCATAGTTCTTGAATAATTGGTTTCTCAATCAAATTTTTTCTAATCTGAATCAACTTGTATGTTCACAATCTCTTTGTGGGTATTCCAGATTATTCTTTCTTACTGTTGATTTTGTGCTAAATTACCTTGCAATCTTTTTCTTTTTTTTTTTTGCTGGACTTGGGCAAGTTTTGATTCAGAGCTAATTGGTTAGTAGCTTTTGTTTTCTTTAAATTATATTTCTATGTTATTAATTTTATCTGCTTAGTACTCAGAGACTCTATATTTTTAATTGTATTTCTGATGTGGGTTTTGCATAATTTTTGCTAACAACGTGGTTTTACTCAAATTTGAATCTAAATCAGTTTTATTTCTTGGCTCTGCATATTACTGGTGGTGAAAAGGGCCTTCCTTTTTATTCCAAATTATTCTTTCTTATTGCTGATTTTGTGCTGAATTACCTTGCAATCTTTCTTTTTTGCCGGTCTTGGGTAAGTTTTGGTTCAAGCTAATTGATTAGTAGCTTTTGTATTCTTTAAACTATATTTCTATGTTATTAGTTTTATCTGCTTGGTACTTTGAGACTCTACATTATTAATTGTATATCTGATGTGGGTTTTGTATAATTTCTGCTAAAAACTTGGTTATACTCCAATTTAGATCTAAAATCGTTTTACTTTTTCACTCTGCATGTTATTGCTGGTGAAAAGGGCCTTCTTTTTTATTCCAAATTATTCTTTCTTACTGCAAATTTTGTGTTGAACTACCTTGCAATTTTTTTTTTTTGCTGGTCTTGGGTAAATTTTGGTTCAGAGCTAATTGGTTAGTAGCTTTTGTTTTCTTTAAACTATATCTCTATGTTATTAGTTTTATCTGCTTGGTACTTGGAGACTCTACATGATTAATTGTATTTCTAATGTGGGTTTTGCATAATTTCTTCTAAGAACTTGGTTTCACTTAAATTTGGATCTAAAATCATTTTATTTCTTCGCTCTGCATGCTACTGCTGGTGAAAAGGGCTTTCCTTTTTATTCTTTTGTAATTATCATCTTATTTTTAATGTAATTTGTATATCTTGAACTTAATCATATGTATATATTGTGGCAGCTTGATTCCTTCAATAAATTATAAATGCATGTTTCATTACTTAATTACATGTTATAACCAACTCAGCATTTGACTTTAGATCTTTAAGTTGACAGTTAGGTTTTTGAAATCTGCAATCTTTTCAGGCTTGCAGATTGATATTATGAATTGTGATTGCTCAATTTTTGTCGTCGTCCTAGCAAAACAAACATTATTCTTTGTCAATCCTTTATGCTTATGTCCATGTTCAGCTTTTCATTTTAACTTCGGTGTATTTTGATGCAAATTTATAACAAATAATTGATTTAAAGATGTATATAATGTTAACTTCACTCTAATTGTCTAAGTAAGGATTGATGTTCCCCAATTTTGCCACAATGTGTTAACAATTTGCACTTGTAATTTACAACTGCTACCAAAATATCTTTTAATGTGTATATTTATGTTGTCCAAATGCAATCTATAGCTACTGCAAAATATCTTTTAATGTGTATATTTATGTTGTCCAAATGCAATATACAGTTGCTGTCATAATGTCTCTTAATGCACATATTTTTGTTGACAAAATGTGAATAATGGCTATTATTTTTATGTTCTAGATTATGTATTTTAATGCTGTCCAAATATGAATATCGACTGTTGTCCGAATGTCTTAAAATGTTCATGAATTCATTAGTTATGTTGTTTGAAATTAAACTGGATTTTATATAATGTTGTTTTCAGGTTTGAAATTTTTTGCAATTTATTGGTACTAATATATTGTTTTATTTTCCTTTTTTGGTTTAGGGTTTGATGTTGAACAAAATATTTTAGGGGGAGTGATTGTGTCTATCAGTGTCTTAAAATTTATAAAAAGAATGATCGAACTTGGAAACTATGACAATGATTTTGAGGCAACCGCACCTATCGAACAGTAGTATAGTTTAGGCAGGACCGGAATGTCGAACCCAAAGGAACCAAAAGTATTAATACTAACTCTCTTTTTATTATTTAGCCTAAGAATTAAGGTAATTTATTTATATAATCTAAAATTAACTATCAACTAAACTAAAGATGCAAAGACAAAAAGGATGAATTGAGAAAATAACTTGAGAGAAAACCAATTGATTAAGACGACACCCAAGGAAGAATCACCTAGACTTCACTTGTTATCTAACTCTAAACTAGACGATTTATTTATTTGACTTGATCGTAAGATTCCCTAAGCTATATCAATCCCTCTCTCGAGGCGACTAAAGTCTAACCCTAGGTTGATTAATTGAAATCTCTTTCTAATGAAAACCCCTAGAATCGTATAACTCGATCTACGGACTCCTTTATTAGGTTTCACCCTAATCTGGCAAAATCTCGTCACCCTATCTCTAAGCGTGCGATTAACTCTGCTTAATTATACTAGATCTACTCTTAGGCAGGGACTTTTGCTCCTCCACCTAAGCACATCACACTTGAATCAATATCCCGGAAATATCAACAAAAGAATTAAGAACACATAATTAAGAACAAGTCAAATATTTATCATATAACTCAGTCAAACGATAACAAGATTCATCTTAGGTTTCATCCCCCTCAGGTATCTGAGGGTTTAGTTCATAACAATAAAAGAAAACATCTCAAAAGTAAAGATAAAACAAAACATAAGAAATCCCTAAAACCCCCTGAAGGAATTGAAGGAGAGATCCTCCGTCTTGAGTATAACTCCGGCTTCTTGAGATGGATCAACTAGCTTTCTTCTAGTAATCTCCACAAATCTGACCTTTCTGGCTTGGCTCCTTGGCCTAGCTAACCGTCCTCTTCTAGGTTATACTTAGGGTGTTTATATAGGCTTTTGAGATAGGTTTCTTTGCCCCTAAGTATCCTTTTCCGAGTGAAATTGCTCTTCTCCACGACAGGGACACGGCCATGGCACACGTCCGTGTGAATCGTGGCCAGGCCGTGTTCAGACTTTTAATGAGGCACGACCGTGTGGTCTTGGGTCCAGGCCGTGTGGATTTCGTGATATGGCCCATTTACTCCGTTTTGGGCCCGTTTTATGTTCTTTTCATCATCGGGTGCTTTCCTGAGTATAAAACATGAAAACAAAGTATTAAGAGCACCAAATTAGATAAATCGAGGCTTAAATCATCCAAAAGCATGCTAAATATGGGCTTAAAATATGTTACTTTTACGGTTTATCAGGGAGATTTTGGAAGAGAAGCTTCTGACTCAGATGATAGTTCATATAAATCTTATGAGTCAGATACTTCTTATTTTGATTCTTTTGAGTCTGATGGTGATAGGGTAGATGAACCAGAGGTTGAACTGATAGGTGAAATGATACAGAAGGAGTTAGACCACTTATTGGGCACAGATTTTTGGGGTTTAGGATATGATTTTGATAGTAACAGTGATGAGGATTTGAATAATAATGTGGGTTATGATGAAGATGGGAATAAAAAGTACCCTCTGTTCAATCCTTAAACTGATATAAGGAACCCTATATTGATAAAGGGTTTGGTTTTCCCTAGTAGAGATATTTTAAAAGATGCAGTTAAACAGTATGGGAGGATAAATAGGGTAGTAACCAAACTAACTAGGAATGACAAGCTTAGGGTGAAAGCAGTTTGTGTACCTAGTTGTCCATAGACGTTTTGGGCATCCAAATTAAAACCCAATGATCCAATGGATGGGAGTTGGCAGATTAAGACCTTAATCAACCACCATAAGTGTGGCAAGGTAATGAAAAATAAGAATATTACTTCAAAGTGGATGGCTAGGCATTATTTACACAAATTTCAAGTTGATTCCAATTATTCCTTAACATCTTTACAAAATGATATTAAGGTGGATTTTGGAACAATTGTGTCTCAGACTAAATATATGAGGGCTAAGATTAGGGCTCTAGAACTAGTTCAAGGGAATCACAAAGCCCAATATCCCAATATATATGGTTATTTACTTGAGTTAAAGAGAAGCAACCCTGGTACAACAACCATATGTAAATTAGACTGTAGGCAATTTCAGAGGCTTTATTTATGTCTTGAAGCATGGAAATTAGGTTGGTTAACTGGTTGTAGGATAATTATAGGGTTAGATGGGTGTTGGCTGAAGGGATATTATGGTGGACATTTGCTTGCTGCTATTGGGGTTGATGCCAATGATTGTATATATCCAGTGGTCTTTGCTGTAGTTGAGAGTGAAAACAAACATTCATGGTTTTGGTTCCTTGAGCTCTTACAGAGAGATTTGGAGATCGACAACTCCTATAATATATGCTTCATGTCTGACAAACAAAAGGTACTATAAAGTCATATTATATGCTAAATTGTTTATATAAATACAGTTGCTTATCATGTTGTTTTAATTGTTTTGTAGGGTCTAATAGAAGCAATTTCTGTGTTGTTCCCTAATGCTGAAGCAAGAAACAATGCCAGACATCTTTACAATAATTTCAAAAACATGGAAGGATTTAGAGGCCAAGCTATGCGTCTCACTTACTAGAAAGCTGCTAAAGCAACTTTTCCAAGACAATTTGAAGAAACAATGTTTGAAATGAGGTCACTATCATAATCTGCTGAGGCTTGGATGCGTGGCAAGGATCCAAGGACTTGGTTAAGAGCCCACTTCTCAACCAAATGCAAAATTGATCTGCTACTGAACAAAAACAGTGAATGTTTCAACAAGGTTAAAATTAGATTTTAATCTAACTATTTATCACTTCATATTGTATAATTGTTGTTGGAGTTATTTAAGGACTTGCTCTCATTGTAGATCGTTTTAGAAGCTAGAGATAAACCAATCTTAATGATGTTGGAAATAATTAGAAGAAAAGTCATGATTAGGTTGGTTTCCATGAGGGAGGCTGCTGAAAAGTATCTTGGACCTTTATGTCCAAGGATACAGAAGAAGTTGTCTGAAATTGTTAGTCAATCAATAAGTAAGTTTTGCTAACTCTTTTTTACTTAACTTGAATTCTGTTACTTGGATGCAAAAGTTTTAACTTTAAAATGTTACTTTGTTTGTAGCGTATGGTCAGTATATGCTGGAAACAAGAAGTATGAGGTAGATTGTGGATTAGGCAACAAGCATGTGGTTGACCTTCTTAACTCCTCTTGTTCATGCAGAAAATGGGACTTGTCAAGAATCAAATGTAAGCATGCTATTTCTTGCATGCAGCTACTGGCTGTGAGCCCTGAAACTTATGTCAATACATGTTATACTGTCACTACCCAGTTGAATCTTTACAGCCACTTGATTAAGCTTGTAAAAGGTAATAGCCCTAAAACCCTAAACCTTTATGAAGTATTACTTATTTGTAAAATGTGTTTGACATCTTTAAATTTTTACATATAGGTCATATGCAATGGGCACATGTGAGGGACATGGAACCCATTCTTCCTCCCAAGATTAGAAGGCCCCAAAGAAGACCCAAACAAACATGGAGAAAGGAAGTTGATGAAGTAAGAAAAAGTGGACCTAAATTAAACAAGACAGTACATCAAGCTAATTACACCAAATGTGGCAAACAAGGCCATAATACAAGGACTTGCAAGAGTATTTTTGGGGGAAACCAAATGGCAAACCAATCATCGAGCCTAAAAATTTTGAACCAAGCCACTTCAATGGATAACACATCAAGCCAACCACCTCGAAGCCAACAAAGTTCAAACCTTCCAGCAAATTTTAGGGCCAAATTACCTTTCAAAATGAATAATCCACTTGGTCAACGAACAATATTTAAATAGATGCCAACTCAACAGATCAATGACTCCACTCTAACACAGCTATCACAATCTGAAAAACGCCCAAGGATGGATCAATTACTTTAACTGAATTGGATTTCATTTTTTTGCACAGTTAGGAATATATTTTGTTTGGGGAAATCTGTTTTGTGGACAAATATTATATCTTTTTGGAAGAGTTGTTTAATCATGTTAACAATAGTTAGATTATACATTTTGTCTTAATTTAGGGTTTGCAAACAATTTTTTATGAAATGTTAAACTATTGAACAATTACTTGAGAAATGATTGCATATCCATGTGATAAGTAAACAATTTACATATATATGTTATTAGCATAATAGAGTTCCAAGGATAACGTAACAGGAAAGGAGTTATATCATTAGAATTTTTGTACAAAAGGCTACGAATATGATGTATGTCAAGACTCAAGATACCGTAGTTCTGATGATTCGTGTTGGTTTTATTGGTGAATATTACGTTGCATTTTAACATGTTTATACCATACTCGAGTCTAAATGTTGTGTGCATTTATGGAATCATATTAAAAGAATGATCGCGTGTCAGAGTCTTAAAATTTATATAAAGAATGACCGAACCTGGAAACTAACTATGACAACGATTTTTTAGGCAAGCGCACCTATCGAACAATAGTATAGTTTAGGCAAGACTAGAATGTTGAACCCAAAGGAACTAAAGTACTAATACTAACTCTCTTTTTACTATTTAGCCTAAGAATTAAGGGAATTGTTTATCTAATCTAAATTTAACTAACAATTAACCTAAAGATACAAAGACAAAGAAGAATGGAATTGGAAAAATAACTTTAGGAAAAACAAATTGATTAAGACGGCTGAACTAGACGATGTATTCATTTGACTTGATCCGTAAGATTCCCTAAGTTATATTAATCACTCTCTCGAGGCGACTAACGTCTAACCCTAGGTTGATTAATTGAAATCTCTTTCTAATTAAAACCCCTAGAATCGCATTAACTCGATCTATGGACTCCCTTATTAGGTTTCACCCTAATCCGGCAAAATCTCGTCACTCTATCTCTAGGCGTGCGATCAACTCTGCTTAATTATGCTAGATCTACTCTTAGGCAGGGACTTTTGCTCCTCCACCTAAGCACATCACACTTGAATTAATATCCCGGAAATATCAACACAAGAATTAAGAACACATAATTAAGAACAAGTCAAATATTTATCATATAGTTCAGCAAACGATAACAAGATTCATCTTAGGTTTCATCCCCTCAAGTATCTGAGGGTTTAGTTCATAACAATAAAAGAAAACATCTCAAAAGTAAAGATAAAACTAAACATAAGAAATCCCTAAAACCCCCTGAAGGAATTGAAGGAGAGATCCTCCGTCTTGAGTATAATTCCAGCTTCTTGAGATGGATCAACTGGCTTTCTTCTAGTAAATCTCCACAAATCTGCCTCCTTTGGCCTAGTTGGACGCCCCCTGACTAAAGCCTTGGGTTCCCCCCCTTTTAGGTCATACTTAAGGTGTTTATATAGGCTTCGAAATGTGTTTCTTTTCCCCTAAGTATCCTAATCCGAGTGAAACTTCTCTTTCTGACGGTAGGGACACGCCCATGGCATACGCCCGTGTAAGTCATGGCCAGGCCGTGTTGAGTCCATTAATAAGGCACGGCCGTGTGGTCTTGGGCCCAGGCTGTGTGGATTTCGTGATATGGCCTATTTACTCCGTTTTGGGCTCGTTTTACATTCTTTTCATCCTCGGGTGCTTTCCTGAGTATAAAACATGAAAACAAAGGATTAAGAGCACCAAATTACATAAATCGAGGCTTAAATCATCCAAAAGCATGCTAAATGTGGGCTTAAAATATGTTACTTTTACGGTTTATCAAAACCCCCACACTTAAGCTTTTGCTTGTCCTCAAGCAAAATTCTCAACTCATAATTATAACAAACTTCCTCAATTCATAATATTCATCAATCATGCTTTATCATAATTCAAAGATAATTCATACATGGATAATTCAACTCAAAGAGTCCTAAAGCTTCAAACAATTTAAGTCATACATTTGTAGCACGAAAGCATAGTCGTTTCCCCTCATCTAAATAATTACCTCTGATTCAAAATCGACAAGGGTTGATATCCTCACTAAAGATTCACTCAAAGCACTCAAAGTGTTTAAGGTTCAAAATTAAGCACTCAAAAGTCGAACATGAGAAGTTAATCCTATAGGCTTGCATGAAAACCAAATTTCCACCACTGTAAAATGAGATGATACACAAATCAAAAGGTCTTTAACAAGGTTGTAACAAGGCTCGGGTTAAGGTATGGATAAAGGCTGACTTAGAAGGTTAGAATCGAGATTGACCTGCCAAATTACCTAACTAGAACAATGAGTTAATCCTAATTACGAGCTTCTTTTTTCAAGATGTAGAATTTTAAACGTATAAGCTCAATTACATAGAACAAATACTGAATATACTTCATTTTTTTTTAAACAAGTCAAATCCATAATAAAGGATAGATTGAAATAGATAAAATAGTTAGGCAACTGATCAAATCAAATCTCGACATAAGGGTAGTCAAAAAGGAATGGTGATAACAAATACAAAGGGTTTTTGGGGTAATATTAGTGGGTAAGTGATAAACCATAAAAGTAACATATTTTAGACCCACATTTAATGTGCTTTTGGATGATTTATCCTTTGTTTTATATAAAAAGGTGCTTTCAATCCTTTCTTTTCATGTCTCATACCCAGGAAAGCACCCAAGGCTGAAAAGAACAAAAAACGGGCCTAAAACGAAGTAAATGGGCCTTAGCATGAAATCGACACGGCCTGGCCCAAAGCACACACGACCGTGTCTCGATGAACACCTAGAACACGGCCTCAACTCAGTCACACATGACCTTGCCTCAAGAGAAAATTCGAACACGGTCAGGTCTCGATTCACACGGACGTGTGCCATGGCCGTGCCTCTGTCGCTGGAAAGAGCAATTTTAGTCGGAAAAGGATACTTAGGGAGAAAGAATCGCGTTCCAAGAGCCTATAAATAACCCTCAAGTATCCCCTGTTTAAGGGAGCGAAAGCGAGGCCAAGGAGCCAAGCCGAGAAGGTCAGAGTTAGGGAATAACGCGAGGATAGCCAGTTGATCCATCTCAAGAAGCCGAAGTTATACTCAAGACGACGGAATTCTCCTTCGATTCCTTCAGGAGGTTTTAGAGTTTTCCTATGTTTTGTTTTATCTTTTCTCTTGCAATGTTTTGTTTATTCATTATGAACCAAACCCCTCATATACCTGAAGGGGATGAAACCTATATGGATTTTATTATTTGATTTTTAAGTTATATGATAAATTACTTAGTTTGTTCTTAATTATGCTGCTTAATCCAAATCTAATGTGCTTAGGTGGAGGAGGAATAGACCCTGCCTAAGAGGAGATCTAACATAATTAAGCGGAGTTGAACGAACGCCTAGATATAGGGTTACGAGATTTTGCCGGATTAGGGTGAAACCTAATATGGGAGTCCATTGATCGATTTACTGCTGTCCTAGGGGGTTATTATAAGCGAACGAGAGTTCCACTAATTAACCTAGGGTTAGACGTTATTCGCCTCGAGAGAGGGTTTAATATAGGTTAGAGAGTCTCACAGATCAAGCTAAGTAAAAGAAATTATATAATTGAAGGTTAGATAATAAGAGAAGTCTAGGTGGATTCTTCCCGAGGGTATCATCAAAATCAACTAAGTTTTTCCTCAAAGTTATTTTCCCATTCAACTTCTTGTCCTTGTGTCCTTAGTTTATCCGTTGTCGAATTAGTTTAAAAAGTAATCTTCAC
This sequence comes from Gossypium australe, assembly GCA_005393395.2. Lineage (NCBI taxonomy): Eukaryota > Viridiplantae > Streptophyta > Magnoliopsida > Malvales > Malvaceae > Gossypium > Gossypium australe. Next base: position 84,747,692 of record CM016618.1, on the reverse strand, counting down.
TCTAACTTTAAGGCTAAATAATAAAAAGAAAGTGAGTATTAATACTTTTAGTTCCTTTGGGTTTGATAACCAGTCTTTCCTAAGCTATACTACTGTTCGATAGGTACACTTGCCTTAATATCGTTGTCAGAGTTAGTCTCCAGGTTTGATCATTCTTTTAAAAATATTTAAAGCTCTAATTTACAGCGATCAAGTTTTTGGCGCCGTTGCCGAGGAACTAAAATATTGAGAAAACTCTATTTTTATTACTTTAGCCCTAATTTTTATTTTTCGCAATTTATTTTTCTTTTTTTTATTTATTTGTTTACAGAAATTTTCTCTCTTTCTTTTTCTAACAGGTACCTCTAGTTTATGACTAGAAGGAACCCGAGGGGACCTTTGGTATTCGACAACGAAATCGAAGCTATCGCTCGTAGGAATCGTCGGGAAACTAGGCGAGCCCTAGATTACACGGAGAGAGAGGAAGAAGAGAGATCCAATCCTACTGAAGGGATGAATGAAAACAACCCACCACCACGCGATATAGGTGACAACAATGCTCCACGCACAATGTTCGATTATACAAAACCGCATTTAACAAGAGCAGAATCTAGTATTGTTAGGCCTGCTATATCTGCTAACAATTTTGAATTAAAACCTAACACAATACAAATAATTCAACAGTTTGTTCAATTTTTTGGTTTGCAGGACGAAGATCCAAACACGCATATAGCTAACTTTTTAGATTTCTGTGATACCTTCAAAATAAATGGCGTTTCTGATGATGCCATACGTCTTCGGTTATTCCCTTTTTCATTGAGAAATAAAGCTAAACAATGGATAAACTCGTTACAACGAGGGTCAATCACTACATGGGATCAGATGACCGAAAAGTTTTTAATGAAATATTTTCCACCGGCCAAAACGGCCAAATTACGAAATGATATCTCTTCTTTTGTGCAGATGGATTTAGAGAAGCTATACGACGCATGGGAGAGATTCAAAGATCTCTTGAGAAGGTGCCCACACCATGGTCTACCCTTGTGGTTACAAGTCCAAACCTTTTACAACGGTGTAAACCCCTCAACGAGACAACTAATAGATTCAGCCACCGGTGGAACGTTGAACAACAAAACTCCAGAAGCAGCCTACGAGTTCATTGAGGAGATGTCGTTAAATAATTATCAGTGGCAAGCTTCAAGGAAAAAACCGACAAAATCGACAGGAGTTTTCAACATCGATGCCATGACCATGCTATCAACACAGCTAGAGATGATGAATAAAAAGCTTGATAATTTGTGTTCATCACAGGTACATCCAGTCATGCAGTGCGATGCAAGTGGAACTATGGCGAATCCTGAGTACCCACCCTACCAACCAGGAACAGAAGATGAACAGATGAACTATATAGGTAATAATTTCCGATCTAATAATAATCCTTATAGTAACACTTACAATCCAGGTTGGAGGAACCACCCAAATTTTTCGTGGGGATGACAAGGAAATCAAGGAAATCAAAGGCAGCAACCTCCTCAAAACTTCCGAAATTAGCCCTATTCACAAGAAAAGAAACCATCCTTCGAGGAACATCTTCAAGAAACTGATAGAGTAGTCAAAAGCAACGAGAGACGACTCGATGAAATTGCTAAGTCAGTCAAGGAAGTGACTAATGCAGTCGAACAACTCGCAAAACTAATGTCAGAACGACCGCAAGGACGTCTACCAAGTAACACTGAGGTTAATCCTAATGAGCAAATTCAAGCAATCATAGCTCAAGACAATAACGAATTAACTGAACCGAATTCAATACCAGAAAAGAAGGTAGACAAAGGTAAAACAGAGGTACCACAAGAGAAGCCAAAACTAGTAATTAACGAATATCAACCTTGCATACCTTATCCTAAAGCCATAAAAAGAGACGATTCAGAGGAACAGTTCGGTAAGTTTCTTAAAATTTTAAAGAAACTACATATTAACTTACCTCTTCTTGAAGCTCTTTTTTAGATGCCAGATTCGAGAAAATTTTTGAGACAGCTCTTGACCAACAAACGCAAAATAGATGAGGAGCACCACGTGGAACTAAACATAACATGCTCGGCAATGCTACAAAACAGACTACCACAGAAACTAAAAGGTCCAGGGAGTTTTACAATTCCATGTTTAATTGGTAGCCTACATATTAACAATACATTAGCTGATCTAGGGGCAAGCATAAACGCCATGCCTTACTCACTATTTAAACGACTAGGTCTAGGGAAGCCCAAACAAACTAGGATGAGTATTCAATTAGCTGATAAAACTGTTAGAATTCCTAAGGGCATTATCGAATATGTTCTTGTCAAAATCGATAAATTTGTTTTCCCAGTAGACTTTGTTGTCTTAGACATGGATGAGGATAATTCAATCCCTTTAATTTTAGGAAGGCCTTTTCTAGCAACTGCCAGAACTAAAATTGATGTTGCTACAGGTGAGCTCATACTTCGTGTAGGAGATGAATCATTAATCTTCAAGTTCTCGACTCGGCCAGGACAACAGTCGAAGAAGACAATTTAGAGAATCCAAAGACAGAAATCAAAAGAGAGCTACATTCACACGAAGAAAAACACGAGGAACCACAAGAAGAGCTCATGGGGACATCAAATCACTTCAAAATAGGAGACAAAGTACTGTTAGACAAAACCGATCCCCAAATCACTATCACAAACCTGAAAGCAAAGGGAGGGATCCTTCTCAAGGTATATGATATCTTCCCAAACGGCATAGTCGAGGTAACCAAACCAATATTCGGCCCTTCCCAAGAAAACGCTTCTCGACTTCAACATTGTCAAGAAAACGGAACTGTAAACATGAGGGAAGATATTCAAACCTTTAAACCTCCCTAAAATTTTCAAACACGAGAAAGTCTAGCTTAAGACTATAAACGAGTGCTTCTCGGGAGGCAACCTGAGCACTAACCTTATTTTTTTCTTTGTTTTTATTTATCTTTTCCTTTTTCAACTAACAAAAATATGCAGGTTTTCCAGTCCACACGGCCTTACACACGGCCGTGCCCGTGGCCGTGTGGACCACCTAAACCACCACACTGACAGGGCACAGGCCGTGTAGTCAGCCCAACCACCTTCCCCAAACGTCACAGATCCAACAAACCCTGCCCATAGGCACTGACAGAAAGGGCACGCCCGTGCCCACAACCATGTGAAATTACTAAAGCTACTGACTTGCACACCACGGCCAGAACACGCCCGTGCTACATAACCGTGTAAAATTACTGAGGTTACTGACTTATAAAATACGGGGGAGACACGCCCGTGTAGAATGATCGTGCCAAAAGAAAGAATTCATAAGCACGGGCATGGGAGGACCAAGCACGGGCAAAATGGCGACAACACCCCCTATAACACGGCCGTGTGAGGTGGCCGTGTAATTCGACACACCCTGTGACCATGGCCGTGGGGGAGCACAAAATCTGAAATTCTATTTAAACCCCTCACCTCTTCTTTTTCCCTCAATTTAATTTTTTCTCTCCTTTTCACTCTCTTCAGTCTCACACCCTTCAAGACACCAGATCATTGAGCAAATCAACACCATGCCGAAGAAGCGGAAGAAGCTACTTATAGACTCCTTAACAAAGAACGATCAACATGAGTTCATGCCGGCAGCTTCGTCTCAACACCAAGCCAAGGGTCTTTGAGACCAATTAATTTTTATTTTTGCTTTCTCTTTTGTTTCAATTTCCTGCTCTTCTCCTTTATTTTCCTTATCTAAGCATCTCTACTGCTCTTCTCATTTAATTTTCTTTTAGTTTCTTAGTGTCAGGTTCGCCAGGCTGCTAGGGAATCACGCCGACCACCACGACAACCTCACCACTCTCACCACCGGCACCACATCCCCAATCTTAGCATTGATTCCCACCTTGCGAACCATATCTTAATAAGGACTTTATAGTCCATTAGTATCTTCTTTTCATTTTAGTTTTCTTCTTAGTCTCCTTCACTTTAGCTTGCTTTTCTTTAATTTCATCTTTAGTTTATTTATATTATGTTTCAAAAACCCCTGGCTAACCCTTCATGAGTTCCCCAATTTCTTCATCTAGCGTAGAGCTCAAGAACCAGCACCACCACCATACCGACGCCTTCGCCGTATTTTCCACATCCTCCACCATAACCTCCATGACCCCTGCCCTCCTCCAAGGAAACAGTCTACACCTCAGGGAGTATCCTATCCCCTTCTTTTTGATTTTGAATATAAATGTATTATCTATCTTTGTACATTGAGGACAATGTACATCTTAAGTGTGGGGGGTAAAAGAACCTAACCATTTTCATTGTTCTCAAATCCCTGAGGTTAAAAATGGAATAAAATTGCCAAAATTTTTTCATTATTCTCAAATCCCTAATTTAGTCTTGTTTTTATGCAAAGTTATCATATTACTAATTAGGATGAAATTTCTAATGATTTGTGATGATTATTGACATGTTTTAGAATAAGTCATAGTTAATTGTACATTGATGTTTAATTTAAAAAATACTAGAGAATCAAGCATGATAAGTCTGCTTTTCAGGAATTAAAATTTTTGCTAGGTGGTTGACCTAAATTCAAATACTACCTTGAAATTTAAAAATTCATAAGGATGATATCAAAACACCCATAATTTTTGTGAGTATTTGAACCTTATAGAGCATACATTCTTTTTCATGCTCATTTTTTTATCATGAGTGTGTCAACTATGAATAGTTATTCTAGAACTTGCCTTGATTGTACATGTCGAGACCACAGTTATGATTTGACATACCGAGATGATAAAGGCACCTAGGTTTTAACCTACTTACTCCACTAAAAAGCCTACCTTCATAATTAACCCCTAGTGAACCCCGTTGAGCCTAACAACCCTTTTTAATTGACTGACCCACTAATTTTAACCAAAAACCCTTTGTATTTGATACCACCAATTCTTTTAACTACCTTTTTGTCGAGTTTTGATGTTAAACAAGTTTCCTAACTATGTTTTATATTTCAGTTGTAAAAATTCTTTATTACTATTATGTTAGTTTGTTCTTAAAAAAAATTCATTATTAGTGTAATGATTAAGAGAGCTTGCATGTTCAAATTCCAATTCTCAAGGAAAAAGCTCGTATTATTAGTTTTTAATGTAAGATTAAGTTCATTTTTTTTCTAGTTAAGTAATTTATCAAGTCAATCTCGATTCTAACCTTCTAATTCAGCCTTTATCCACACCTTTAACCCTAGCCTCGTTACAACCTTGTTAAAGACCTTTTGATCTGTTTGTCATCTTATATTACAGTGGTGGAGATTTGATTTTTAGGCAAGCCTGTGGGATTAACTTTTCAGGTTTGACTTATGAGCGATCCTTTTTCTGAACCTTAAACACTTTAGAGTGATTTGAGTGAATCCTAAGTAAGGATATCAATCCTTGTCGATTTTGAATTAAAAAGGTAGTCATTTAAAAGAAGACACCTATGTTTTCGAGGTGCAAAATAATGACTTATTTCGTTTGAATCTTTAGGATGCTTTGAATCAAACTATCCATGTATGAATTTTCTATGAATTAGGATAAGACATTGTTGATAAGGATTATAGATCATGGAAAGTTCGTTTTAATTGTAAGTTGAGAATTTTGCTTGAGGACAAGCAAAAGCTTAAGTGTGGGGGTATTTGATAAACCGTAAAAGTAACATATTTTAGACCCATATTTAATATGCTTTTGGATGATTTATCCCTTGTTTTATATAAAAAGGTGCTTTTAATCCTTTCTTTTCATGTCTTATACCCAGGAAAGCACCCAAGGATGAAAAGAACACAAAACGGGACTAAAACGAAGTAAATGGGCCTTAGCACGAAATCGACACGGCCTAGCCCAAAGCACACACGGCCGTGTCTCGACGAACACCTAGAACATGGCCTCAACTCAGTCACACACGGCTGTGCCTCAAGAGAAAATCTAAACACGGTCAGGTCTCGATTCACACGGGCGTGTGCCATGGCCGTGCCTCTGTCGCTGGAAAGAGCAATTTTAGTCGGAAAAGGATACTTAGGGAGAAAGAATCGCGTTCCAAGAGCCTATAAATAACCCTAAAGTATCCCCTGTTTAAGGGAGCGAAAGCGAGGCCAAGGAGCCAAGCCGAGAAGGTCAGAGTTAGGGAATAATGCGAGGATAGCCAGTTGATCCATCCCAAGAAGCCGGAGTTATACTCAAGACGGCGGAATTCTCCTTCGATTCCTTCAGGGGGTTTTAGAGTTTTCCTATGTTTTGTTTTATCTTTTCTCTTGCGATGTTTTGTTTATTCATTATGAACCAAACCCCTCAGATACCTGAAGATGATGAAACCTATATGGATTTTATTATTTGATTTTTAAGTTATATGATAAATTACTTAGTTTGTTCTTAATTATGTTGCTTAATCCAAATCTAATATGCTTAGGTGGAGGAGGAATAGACCCTGCCTAAGAGGAGATCTAACATAATTAAGCGGAGTTGATCGAACGCCTAGATATAGGGTTACGAGATTTTGCCGGATTAGGGTGAAACCTAATATGGGAGTCCATTGATCGATTTACTGCTGTCCTAGGGGGTTATTATAAGCGAACGAGAGTTCCACTAATTAACCTAGGGTTAGACGTTATTCGCCTCGAGAGAGGGTTTAATATAGGTTAGGGAGTCTCACTGATCAAGCTAAGTAAAAGAAATTATATAATTAAAGGTTAGATAATAAGAGAAGTCTAGGTGGATTCTTCCCGAGGGTATCATCAAAATCAACTGAGTTTTTCCTCAAAGTTATTTTCCCATTCGACTTCTTGTCCTTGTGTCCTTAGTTTATCTGTTGTCGAATTAGTTTAAAAAGTAATCTTCACTCTAACTTTAAGGCTAAATAATAAAAAGAAAGTGAGTATTAATACTTTTAGTTCCTTTGGGTTCGATAATCGATCTTTCCTAAGCTATACTACTGTTCGATAGGTACACTTGCCTTAATATCGTTGTCAGAGTTAGTCTCCAGGTTTGATCATTCTTTTATAAATATTTAAAGCTCTGATTTACAGCAATCAGTAAGTCAATAAAAAGTGTTGTTAGGATTAAACGGGGTTCACTAGGGGTTAATTATGAAGGTAGGTTGTTTAGTGGAGTAAGTGAGTTAAAACCTAGGTGCCTTTGTCATCTCTGTATATCAATTCAAAGGTGTGGTCTCGACATGTATAATTGATGCAAGTTCTAGAATAACAAATCAATGTTGACACACTCATAATTAATAAAGTGAGCAAGAAAAAGAATATATGCTCTATAATGTTCAAAAGCTTACAGAAAATTATAGGTTTTTGATATCAACCTCGTAAATTTCAAACTTCAAAGTAATAATTAGATCCAGGTAGACAACCTAAAATTTTAAAATTTTAAAAAATAGACTTATCATGCTTGATTCTCTAATATTCTTCAAATTTAATCATCAATGCACAATTATCAATGACTTAATCCAAAATATATTAACAAAGATCATAAATCAGGGAAATTTTATTCTAATCATAATATGAGAGACTTTACTTTCGAACAAGGCATAATTCAGGGATTTTCAAATAGTACTATAATTAACCCCCCACACTTAAGTTGTACATTGCCCTCAATGTACAAAGATAGATAAGAACACATTAATAGATAATCAAAAGAGAGGGAGATAAGTGAAACTTCCTGAATTATGGATGAGATCCTTGGAGGATGTGAAAAATACGTTGGAGGTGCCGTCTTTTGTTGTAGTGGTTACTGACGAGCTCTGCGCTAGATGAAGAAATTGGCAAACTCGTGAAGGATTAGCCAAGAATTATTAAGACACATTTAAACTAAGCTAAATATATAATTAAAGAGAAGAAAGTTAAAGAGAAACAAAGCAAAAGGTAAAATAAAATTAAAAGAAAAGATGAATAGATTAAGGAGTCCTTATTATTGGATGGTTCGTGAGGTGGGTGTTATTTCTACGGCTGCCGTGGTGCTGGCGGTGGCGGAAGTGGCGTGATTCCCAAGCAGCCTGAAGAACCTGAAACTAAGAAACTAAAATAAAATAAACTAAATAAAGCATAGGAGAGTCAAAGAGAAGGAAAATAAAGGAGACGGAAATAGTGAAACAAAATTTAAATGGTCTCAAAGACCCTTGGCTTATCGAATGGATGAAGCGGCCGGCATGAACTTATGTAGATCGGTCTCCCTAAGGAAGACTGTGCTTAGATTCCGCCGTTTCTTCGACATTGAGTTTTTGGGCCTCGGGAATTGGGGAAGGATTAAAGAAGAGAAATATGGAAGGGGGAATTCTAAAGAATATGATGGAAGAAAGGGGATGGGAAGTGTTTGAGAGGAGGGAGGGAGGGTTGGTTTATATAGAATTTCAAATCTGGTACATCCCCACGCCCGTGTACCCTAGGCGTGTCGATTCACACGGCCATGTCGCACGGCCGTGATGGACTTCGTTCGTTTCTCCCACGCCCACGCTCAGGTGTGATCTAACAGTGTCGACCACGGCCGCATCGCATGACCGTGGGGTTTTTTCGGTGCCCGTGGAGTGGTGGTTGGAGTCTGTGACTCAAAGATTTTATTTTTTCTGACTCGTACCATTTCTGCCATGTCAGTACGGAGATTCGTTATACCCACACGGCCACGGCCACAGCCGTGTGCAAGACTGTGTGGCCTGGAAATTTTGTACTTTTGGTTAGTTTATAGCCAGGTGTTATAAAGAAAGAATAAAATAAAATAAATAGGATGAGAAATGCAAAAGTTAATGGAGTTAATACTCGGGTTGCCTCCCGATAAGCGCTCGTTTATAGTCTTAAGCTAGACTCTCCTCTCGTTTGTATATTCATGGTGGTTTGAGGAGTTGAAAGTCCTTCCTCGTGCTGGTAGTTCCATTATCATGATAGAGTTTGAGACAAGTAGCATTTATTTTCAAAGCGCCGAACATAGGGTCACTTATCTTGATTGTTCCATACGGAAAGACATTGATTACCTTGAAAGGAATTTCCTTGCTTGTGTTAGGATTAGGTGGAGATATTCGTGGGTCTGCTTTGTCTAATAGTACTTGATCTCCGATTTTGAACCTGTTTGCCTCGTGAAGTGGCTTTGGTTCTCCTTCATGTATCCCTAGTTCTTCTTTAAGATTCGTCTTCCCCTCTTCTAGTTTATCGATCTGAATCCCTTATTCCTTGTGAGTTATTTCCTTGTTGGCACAGGGTTTTGGATCGGACTCAGTTGTGTTCTTTTGTGGTGCCTCTTGAAAAGAAGAATTAACCGAATGGTTATCAATAGAATTTACTTTCTCACCTTGATTATTTGATGTCCTAGCTGAATCGAGAGCTTGAAGAGTGACTGTCTCCTCGCCTACACAGAGTATGAGTTCACCCGCGTCGACATCAATCTTATTTCTGTCAGTTGCTAAAAATGGTCGTCCTAAAATTAGTGGAATCGTGTTGTCCTCATCCATGTCTAAAACAACGAAGTCTACTGGGAATACGAATTTATCAATTTTCACAAGTACATATTCAATTCTACCCCTAGGAACTCTAATAGTTTTATCAGCTAATTGAATGCTCATCCTAGTTTGTTTGGGTTTCCCTAGACCTAGTTGTTTAAAAAATTTATAAGGCATGACATTTATGCTTGCCCCTAAATCAGCTAACGCATTATCAATAGATAAACTACCAATTAAGCATGGAATTGTAAAAATCCCTGGATCTTTTAGTTTTCGTGGTAGTTTATTTTGCAACATTGCTGAGCATACGGCGTTCAGCTCCACATGTGATTCCTCATCTATTTTCCACTTATTTGTTAATAGCTTCTTTGAAAATTTCCTGGAATCTGGCATCTGTGAAAGAGCTTCAAGAAACGGTAAGTTAATATGTAATTTCTTTAAAAGTTTAAGAACTTACCGAACTATTCCTCTGTATCGTCTTTCGTTATTGCTTGGGGATATGGTATGTGAGGTTTGTACTCTTTGATTACTGGTTTCGGCTTGTTATTGACCTCAACCATATCTTCTTCTACCATATTCTTTTGCTTTGAATTAGGCTCATCTAACCCTTCACTTTCTTCAGCGGTTATGGCTTGAACTTGCTCCCTTGGGTTAATCTCGGTGTTGCTCGGTAGTCTTCCCTGTAGTCTCTTGGAGATTTGCTTAGCGAGTTGCTCAATTTGATCCTTGAACTCTTGTGTCAATGCCTCAAGTTTTGTTTCTATCTTTGGAAACGTGTTTCTGTATTTTGGGAACGTATTTCTGAGGCTGCTATGAAGTTTGTCAGCATCTCTTCAAGGTTCGACTTCTTTTCCTGTGGGTAGGGCTGTTGCTGGAAATTTTGGGATGGTTGTTGCCTTTGATTTCTTTGACCGCCCCATGAGAAATTGGGGTGGTTCTTCCAACCTGGATTATAAGTATTACTATAAAGGTTATTGTTAGATTGGAAATTGTTACCCATATAGTTCATCTATTCGCTTTCCATGCCCTGTCCGTGGGGTGGGTACTCAGGATTCGTCACTCCTTCATTTGTTTCGCACTACATAACTGGATGTGCCTACGAAGAACCATATAAACCATCAAATTTTTTATGTAACAACTCTACCTGATTTGATAACATGGTTACTGTGTCGAGGTTGAAAACTCCGACTGTTTTGGCTGGCCTTGTCCTTGTAACTTGCCACTAATAGTTATTCAATGACATCTGTTCTATAAACTCGTAGGCTGCTTTAGGAGTTTTGTTATTCAGGGTTCCGCCAGCGGCTGAATCAATTAATTGTCTTGTTGAGGGGTTCACCCCGTTGTAAAAAGTCTGTACTTGTAGCCACAAGGGTAATCCATGGTGTGGACACCTTCTCAACAAATCCTTGTATCTCTCCCATGAGTCGTAAAGTGTCTCTAGATCCATTTGCACAAATGAAGAGATATCATTCCTTAACTTGGCCGTTTTGGCTGGCGAAAAATATTTTAATAAAAATTTCTCGGTCATTTGATCCCATGTAGTGATTGATCCTTGTGGAAGAGAATGTAACCACTGTTTGGCTTTATTCCTCAAAGAAAAAGGAAATAACTGAAGACGTATGGCATCATCAGAAACACCATTTATCTTGAAGGTATTACAGAATCCTAGAAAACTCGCTAAGTGTGTGTTAGGATCTTCATCCTGCAAACCATCAAACTAAACAAACTGTTGTATCATCTGTATCGTGTTAGGTTTCAGTTCAAAATTATTTGCAGCAATAGTAGGCCTAACAATACTAGACTCAGTTCCTGTTAAACTAGGATTAGCATAATCATACATAGTTCGAGGAGCATGATTTTCGGCAATCTCTAGAGGTGGCGGATTACTCTCAGCCATCTCTTCGGTGGTATTAATTTCGGCTTCTTGTTCTTATTCTATCCAGTTTAAGCTTCGCCCTATTTCTCTATGATTTCTGCAAACGGTACCTTCAATATCACTGTCGTAGAGTAAGGGTCTTGTCAGGTTCCTTCTAGTCATAAACTAGAGGTACCTGAAAGGAACAAAAGAAAGAAAATTAGCAAAGTTAAAAATAAACTAAGAAATAAAAGTAAATTGCAAAAAATAAAAATGGCTAAAGTAATAAAAATTAAGCTTTCTTAATATTTTAGTTACCCAGCAACGGCGCCAAAAACTTGATCGCGTATCAGAGTCTTAAAATTTATATAAAGAATGATCGAACCTGGAAACTAACTATGACAATGATTTTTGAGGCAAGCGCACCTATCGAACAATAGTATAGTTTAGGCAAGACTGGAATGTCGAACCCAAAGGAACTAAAAGTACTAATAGTAACTCTCTTTTTACTATTTAGCCTAAGAATTAAGGGAATTATTTATCTAATCTAAATTTAACTAACAACTAACCTAAAGATGCAAAGACAAAGAAGAATGGAATTGGAAAAATAACTTTAGGAAAAACCAATTGATTAAGACGACACCCAAGGAAGAATCCACCTAGACTTCACTTGTTATCTAACTCTGAACCAGACGATTTATTCATTTGACTTGATCTGTAAGATTCCCTAAGTTATATCAATCCCTCTCTCGAGGCGACTAACGTCTAACCCTAGGTTGATTAATTGAAATCTCTTTCTAATTAAAACCCCTAGAATCATATTAACTCGATCTATGGACTCCCATATTAGGTTTCACCCTAATCCAGAAAAATCTCGTCACCCTATCTCTAGGCGTGCGATCAACTCTGCCTAATTATGCTAGATCTACTCTTAGGCAGAGACTTTTTCTCATCCATCTAAGCACATCACACTTGAATTAATATCCCGAAAATATCAACACAAGAATTAATAACACATAATTAAGAACAAGTCAAATATTTATCATATAGTTCAGAAAAAGATAACAAGATTCATCTTATGTTTCATCCCCTCAGGTATCTGAGGGTTTAGTTCATAATAATAAAAGAAAACATCTCAAAAGAAAAGATAAAACAAAACATAAGAAATCCCTAAAACCCCCTGAAGGAATTGAAGGAGAGATCCTCCGTCTTGAGTATAATTTCGGCTTCTTGAGATGGATCAACTGGCTTTCTTCTAGTAAATCTCCACAAATCTGCCTCCTTTGGCCTAGTTGGACACCCCCTGACTAAAGCCTTGGGTTCCCCCTTTTTAGGTCGTACTTAGGGTGTTTATATAGGCTTCGGAATGTGTTTCTTTGCCCCTAAGTATCCTAATCCAAGTGAAACTTCTCTTTCTGACGGCAGGGACACGCCCATCGCACACGCCCGTGTAAGTCGTGGTCAGGCTGTATTGAGTCCATTAATGAGGCACGACCGTGTGGTCTTGGGCCCAGGTCGTGTGGATTTCGTGATATGGCCCATTTATTCTGTTTTGGGCCCGTTTTCCATTCTTTTCGTCATTCGGTGCTATTCTAAGTATAAAACATGAAAAAAAAGGATTAAAAGCACCAAATTACATATTCAAGGCTTAAATCATCCAAAAGCATGCTAAATGTGGGCTTAAAATATGTTACTTTTACGTTTATCAAAGAAGTGATCATTGCCCATTCTTCTCAAAGCTTCAGTCATTTCACAAAATTTTAATAGAAAATATTCAGATTCCTTAGCTTAATTTCAATAAATAAGAGAAAAGAAATTTTAATAGAACAAACTATTTGTTCATTGTGCGGCTCTTAAACTGTCATATGTCGTTTTTTTATGTACAACTACCTTTCTGTAATTTTTTTTTCTTGCATTAAAGAGAAAAGTTGTTATACACTTGCATCCTTGTAATTTACATTTTCTTCAGGCAATGCATTGACTAAATCAATCCGTTACAGATACACTAACCGTTTTCTAATGGAATATTATGTCCATTGCTTCCACTAGGTATGCTACTTCTCATTTCTCTTTGGGTTAACTAAAAGATCATATACAAAAGTGATATATATTAACTTCATTATTTCTTACAAATTCAATCATAACAACTATATCCCAAACCTATAGATACTTCCAAGTACTAGATATTCATGTGCAAAAGCATTAATACCTTTGCTCGGATTACTGGAGGCCTTGCAGATTGTAACACAGAGGGAGTCAAGCGCTCCTCACTAACTTTTAGAACATCAGAACAATGATGAGGGGACCATACTCCATGGTCAGGTCTATCCTTATTTCTTGTACGTTTTTCATGATTCTCACTTCCAAAACTTGAACCATGCAGTGCCTTTTTTATGAACTTGTCATCTGAAACACTTTTTGTATCAACATCATATTCCAAAGCAGCAATATTATTAGAGACGACCATTCAAACTCAATTGTGAATTCGTAGGTCGTAAAGGTCTCTTGACATTGTCCAAACTCATAGTTTTAGTTTTCTTGTAACACCCCAAAAATCCTTTATAATTATTCTCGTATGTTTGTGACACAAATATCTGTCTGCTTCAGTGGTTAAGTGTTCTAGGAGTGTCTGAGAAGTCTTGGGTTCAAGCTTTAGCTCAGGCAAAATTTTGTTTTTAATTGAGTAAAACCCTATCTTTAGCTAGTAGGCTTATAAATAAATATTGGGAAAACATGTCAGAATGGGTCTGCTGGTCTGGTGGTTAAGTAGAGTAACAAAGTGCTGGGGATCTTGAGTTCGAGTCCTGGAATGCGCAGGGAGTGTTTTGTTTTGCTGTTAATGCCATGTGGGTGTTTTAGTCTAACCGAACTACTAAAGAGTTGTAGTGGAATTTGAATTAGGTGGTTAAGGGAGGGGTGGACGATTTTGAGGGATTTGGGGAGAAAAATATTGGAATTTGAGGATAGTGGGAGAGTTGGTGCCGAACTTGAACTCTTGTTTCTCAAGATTTCGGCTTTGGGTTGTACTTTCTTTCCATTTCTATTTTCTGTCGACTGTTTTCACTTCTTGGGGGCCGAATCTTTGCTAAGGGTTTCTACTATTTTTTTTGTTTTGTTTCCTTCTCTTTCTTTTCCGAATTTGTTCTTCTCTACGACAAATGTGCTTTCCCCAAACTGTTGCTGCTGTTTTCTCTCTTTTTCTCCTTTGTTCTTTTCCATTGGCCAAATATTGTTAGGTGATTCTTGACTACACCTTTTTGTTTCCCTTCGGCTTTGTCCTTCCCTCGATAGACGTTTATTCCTCCACCCTTGTCAGTTCTTTTTCTGCTTCGGTGTCCCTCTCTGTGCCAATTTTTTTCCCATAGTTGTCGTTCTCTTCATCTTTGTTCTTTGTTGAATTGTTGTGCCTTTGGCTTTTGCCATTGGTTTATTTGACGATAGTTCCTTTCTCTATATGCGGTCTTGCGCTTTCGGTAAGTTTGAGTTTCGATTTGGTTCAAACTGTTAATGCGATTATTTGTTAATAAGGGTTCAATTGGATTACAGGAGCTTAGTGATCATTCGTTCTCGACAGTTTAAGTAGGTAGGGCCTCGGTTGTTCAAACGAGGTAAGTGGTTGTCGACTAAGTGATTAAGTGTTTTTTATTAGGGTCGTTTTAAATTAGTTGACATGCGACTAATCGAATGTTGTGGTTGAACTTAGATTTGGAGTGCTCAAGGACTATGTATGCATTTTCATAACCATGTGTGTAAACACGACTCTGAAAATAGAAATCGATGAAAAACTAGAAAACGTGAAAAGTCGATGCCACACTGGCATACGGCTGCCCATGTGGTAGGCCGTGTGACCGAACACGGGCGTGTGATCATCGAGGCTGGCCATGTGCGATTCATGGGTCGGGCCGAATTAGGCCGTGTGGGCCACACGGGCGTGTAGGCCCCACACAGGTGAACCACACGGGCATGTGGGCCCATATGGGCATACAACATGGGCCTGTTCCACTGATTTGATACTGTATGCCCTGACTACATGTATGATATTCTGTTATAGCATGTTATATTTACATATTGCATTGCATTGCATTGGGTTGGGTTTTTTTTTCTGTTCGGAGGAAGTGTACTAAAAGGCTTGGAGCCTAATTTACTGGCAGCTCAGCTGCAAACTACTGTTTTAGTGCCACAACCAGTACTACTTGGAGTGTAGGGATGGGTGGGTTGATTATATCACCACATAGAGTGTAGGGTTGGACGGAGATGGAGTGTAGAGGCTAGTTGGGTAGGATTTCTTGATTGCATATTGGTTACCGTTACTGTTACTGAGATAGGCTACAGGCCGAACTGATATTGATATTGTAATGGGCTAAAACTGAAATCGTTATTGAAATGGGCTTAGGCCAGATTGTGATTGCTTTCTATCTGGTTGTTTTATATGGGATTACACACTGAGTTTTCGTAAACTCACCCATCTATTTTATCTGTACAGTTAATCTCTAAACATAGATGGATCGATGCAGCGGAGGACTCAACGGTGGCCACACAACTTATTTCATTCTATTTTAGTAATTAATTATAATTTTGATTTTATTTTAGGGTATTTACTGTAATAATGGCCTCTTTGGATTTTCATGGATTATTTGGAATTTTTATTGTTTTGATTTATAACTGTTAGTAGTAGGGACAACCGAGTTTTCAAAAATCAAACATTTTTAACAAATTGCACACGAATACGCAAACTATTTTTAAAGCTTCCGCAATAAATGACGTTTTGAAAATTAATAACGTTCTAAAGTAAATAACTTTTTGATAATGATTCACGTTTTGGAAATGAACGACACATCTTAGAATCAATGAAAGGTAATAAAAAGATGACTAATAGAAAAGAGGTTTTTCTTAACAACTTATTTTATGAAAAACACTTCAATGTGACATCGCCAGATTCGTCCATAACGTCCAGGCCGGGTTTAAGGTGTTACATTTTTGTTGAGCCTGGACAGTTGCTGAAGATTGATTTTGGCCCGTTTCATTACTTGAAAGTATACTTCGTATTAACTTTCCACTAGCGTCCTGTTGTTGATGTTGTCTCGCAGCAATTGAACCAGGTGAATTTACTACAGAAGATGATGCACCTTGCTGTTCCGATTCACCCTCTGAGACCTAGGAAATTTAAAACAAGAATCATAATTTGCATTCAATAATTTGAAAAATGGGGCAATTCAAAAACCAGCAGCACTAGCACATATAAAACACATAACAATGAAGTAGAATAAAACTTGAATATAGTTAACAATGGATGAATGAGTGGAAAGGAGACAAACAAAAGGCAAACATCTTACATGAGGAGCATTTCGATCTTTTGGTTTTAAAAGGATCTTTTCTTCACAAAATTGGCAGAAAAAGTGATTCTAGTTACAAGACCATCAATGCCACGGACTGCAATTTAACTAATTAAGCAAAAATATGTAGGTAAATAAATGAAAAAGATAAGTTAAACACCAAAACAACATGCAACCCAAGGATTTTCATATATCACCAACTTCAAGTCGAATGAAAGAAGATAATCCAAGTACTAAGCAGATAAAACTAATAACATAGAAATATAATTTAAAGAAAACAAAAGCTACTAACCAATTAGCTCTGAACCAAAACTTACACAAGTCCAACAAAAAAAAAGATTGCAAGGTAATTCAGCACAAAATCAATAGTAAGAAAGGATAATCTGGAATACCCACAAAGAGATTGTGAACATACAAGTTGATTCAGATCAGAAAAAAATTGATTGAGAAACCAATTATTCAAGAACTGTGAAAGAACTGGAAAATATAATGATTAGGAACAAGAACTGTAATAGACCGAATTTGACCCTAATCGAAATAGTGGTTTCGGGACCACGAATCCGAGTCTGAGAAATATTTTAATATTATATTTTGTGTTTATTATAAGTGAATTAGTGTGTGTGAAAATTTCGTAGAAAAATTTAATCGTTTGTGTGTTCTATTTAACAAAAAGGACTAAATCGCGTAAAGCGTAAAAGTTGCATGCTATAGTGTAAAGTGCTAGAATGATGATGGCTTCTTAATATGAAGCATTAAATGGGTAAATAACCCATTTTTAAGTTAGTGGGTGACATATGACATGTTTAACCTTAATTTTTATATTGTGTAATTATTTATAATAAGGTTATAAAGGTAAATGAATAAATGTCATATATATGTTAAATAAAACATAAAAAAATGGCCATTATCATCCTTTATTTGCTTGGCCGAATGTTGAGAAAAGAAATGGGGTTTGGTTTCCTTTGAATTTCGGCAACTTCAATCACAAATTCAAGGTTAGTTTGATTTCGGTTCGTGATAATTTTTACGTTTTTGAGATCGTTGCTTCGAACCGTACCTGACCCATGTTAAAATTTTTAAATCTAAGCATGGTTGATGTTCGGCCATTGTTGTGTTCATGTGGTTTTTGATGTTTGATGATTTTAGATGAAAGATATGTTAAAGATTAGTATGTTTTGTATTAGAAGTTTTGATGAAATTGAGTATTTAGGGCTAATTTGTAAAAATAAATTTTTAGAGGGGCTTAATTGCGAAATAAATGAAATAAATGAGCTTGTAAGGTCCCTAGGAAGATTCGGCTCTTGAGTAGCATGGGGAAATTTCGTGTATTTTGTGTTTTATGCAAATAGGACTAAATTGTAAAAATGTGAAACATTAGGGGTAAATTGGTAAATTGCCCATTTATGTGTTTTGGGACTAAATTGAAATGAAATGTACTTGAATGAGCTAAATTTTAATGTGTTTAGATCAAGAGCAAAGAAAAACGGATTTGGATCGGGGAAAGACAAAGGTTATCAAATAGCCGGATTTCGTGGTTCGTCGACAGTCGAGGTAAGTCCTTAAGCAAATATATGCTAAAGAATTATTTATGATTATGATGAATAATGAAACTCGAATAGTTAAAGTGTATTTATAGGTAATAGCCGAATATAGGAGTATGGTATTGAATTGAACTTACTTTGTAAAACGAGAATTGTATAAGTATGTTCGGATTGGTAAGTGAAAGAAATATGAAGTATATGAGTTGTTTGTATTGATGGTATTATGGAATGAGTGATGAATTGATTTTTATATCTATATCGGGCTAAATGCCTAGCAGGCCTCATGCCGGTGATCTATTTCGGGCTTTGAGCCTAGCAGGCTTCGTGCCGGTGAATTATTTCGGACTTCTGGTCTAGCAGGCTTAATGCCAGTGATAAGCTATAAACTGAGAGCTCATGTAATAAACGAGGTGCGACATATTATTTAATGCTATGTACCATTAGCCAAGGTAAGTGTTATCCTACTAGCTTAGTATGGAATGAAGTGTATTACCTATCGAGTTTATAAAGGATGAACATGAACCATTTATATATATATAGTTATGTATGAATTGAGCCTAATGTCTACATGTTGTTTTGATGATTCGGCTATAAGTGAATTCGCTATTGAGAAATGAATTTGGATGTGATTTTATGTGCGTATAAAAGGAAGATTATGTGATTAATATGTATGAGATGTTTATTCGATTTGGAGTATAGGAATACTTATGATAACTATGAAATGAATGATGTATGTGTTCATGGAAGATAAGTGAAATCCTTAAGTTAAGGTTATAGATAGTATTCGGCCATGTTATTTTGTAATTATAATGTTTATATTCATTTTCTATGAATTGTTTAATTAAAGGTTAAGTGTTCGAATATCAATTTGTATTTGCTTGAGACTTACTAAGCTAGTGAGCTTACTTGTGTGATATGTTCTCCTCTATTTTATAGATTTGGTTAAAGCTACGAGCTCACGAGGGATCGTCGAGAAAGTCATCCACACTATCAACCTGTTTGGTACTTATAAACTTAGTTTTTATTAAAAAGGCATGTATAAGCTAGGTTAACTTGTAAACCGACGGTATCTAATTTTGTTTATAATGTAGCCATGCGTATTGGCTATTTCATTTGCTTATACGTTACTTGTGTGTGTTGATA
Source organism: Gossypium australe (assembly GCA_005393395.2). NCBI lineage: Eukaryota > Viridiplantae > Streptophyta > Magnoliopsida > Malvales > Malvaceae > Gossypium > Gossypium australe. The sequence goes on along the minus strand of CM016618.1, from coordinate 84,728,380 downwards.
AGTATTTAAGCTCGTACAGTTGTTAATGGTTAAGTGTTTCTAGATAAGTTTAAAGTTTAGTTTGAGCATGTATATATATATATATGTTATGATAGTTATCTAGAGTTGTTTATCCATGATTCGGTGGTGTTAGTAGGAATGTTAATATATATATATTGGAGTCGATCATTGAAGTGTTAAATTGAGGTCCGAATATGTGGTCATTCGATTGGTTATACTCATGTGTTACAAGTAGTTGCATAGCTTATGTATTTGATATGGTACTAATAATCTTTGTAACTATAGTATTTCAATGTGGCTTTGGTTAAATGAATTATAAAAGAGACTTTAATTAGGTAGAATATGTATGTATATTCGGCCAAGTCTTATTGGTATAGAAAAATGAAGTTAACATGCTTTAAGAATTATATGCTTAGGCTCGTATTCAAATATGGAAATGAGCATGACGGTGATGTGTGTATATATATATATTTTATATATGCTTGGCTATGAGATTGCTTAATTTGGTTGAGTAGATTTGATTTAATAAAAGAATGTATATGTGATGAATAATGAGTTTACATTCGGTTAAGATGTGTTGAATTTATGCTTGTCTGTTGATGTCATAACTTGATAAAAGAATCTTTATCAATGTGACATGATGTGATTGAGTGGATATGCTCATATATTTGGCTATGCTTGAATCAATTTTTAAAACGTTGAAATGTTATGATTGTATAAGGGTCGCATTGTACATGCTTCGATTATTTTAATGTCTTTATGAGAATGTTAAATACTAAGATTTAAAGGTAATACCTCTAAACCCTAGTTCGGCGACGGATACGGGTTAGGGGTGTTACAAGAACAGTGAAAGTAAAACCCTTTTCTGAAAAATTTACAATTAGCTTGAATGAAACAGGTTCATGAAAACATGTTTTTGGTTGCATTTTATGGGATGTCTACTGACGTAAAATAAAATAAATGTTCACAAACAATTTCAAAAAGTAGAAGAAAATATCAAGAATTTTAATTTAGGGTTTTCATTAAACAATAAAAAATCCAATCTTTTGTTTTTTAGTATTGAATAAAAGAGATAGAGGAATGCAAAGAAGGCATACCTGAACCCACCATTGAATCCATCATTATGAAGCAGTCAATTTGATTTCAACTATTTTGATCTTAATAATAGTTTTTCCAGTCAAATGAAAAAAAAAAACACCATTGAAAAAAGAAGAGACGGAAGAAAAATTAAAAAAAGGAGATGAACAGTATTTTAAGTTAAGGTTTAGGTTTAAAAATTTTAATTAATTAATTTTTTTAATTAAAAATCTATTTTCATCCCATTTAGAAATCCAAGTTGGCACCTAAAATCTAGTTGGACTGCCACATAGGATTACCGTTAGAGAGATAACGGAACTTAACGATAGAGTGATCACTTTGTAACAAAATAATAACATAAGTGACTAAAACGTAACATTTCAAACATAAGTGACTAAAATGTAACTCGAGGCAAACAAAAGTGACTATTTTTGTAGATTACCTTAAAAGCACCATACCTTTACAAAGTAATTGATACTAATATGAGGGTAATTTTATCTTTTATATTTTTTGTAACACCCCTTACCCGTATTCGACGCCGGAATAGGGTACGAGACATTACCGGAACACATACACTTGTAAACGTATTAAACCGAGTCATAAAATTTCATCCAAATTAACACTTTTCAATTTTCATCACAAAGTCACTAATATGGATCTACGAGGCCCAAAACATATTTTGGAAGCGATCCGGGACTAAATCGAGAACTTTGGAAAACATTAAAAAAATTTTCTTGAAAATATGGGGGCACACACCTGTGTCCAAAGTCATGTCCTTCTCACAACTATTCATAAGCCACACTTTTTCTTATTTAATCATCATATACTCATTCACCCAAATTATGCATCTCAACATACTTAATTTCCTTGTATCAACGTATCAAAGATAATCGCATATTTACATGTCATGATAAATATCATTCTCTTGTCGTTTCTTTATAAACATAAATCAGTTAATTCATTATATTAATATTTCATATACCATCAACTCGTATTTTATTATATCACATAATTAGGTTACACGAACTTACCTGGCTAAATTGCAGAAATACCAAGATTCAGGGGCATTTTGGTAATTTTTTATTTTTATCAAATTTTTAACCGATCTTGATCTAAATTAATAATTTCATTTAATTTATTAATTTAGACAATAAAATAATGCATTTCACTCAATTTGGTCATTTTTATACTTTTACAAAAATTGCCCCTAAAGTTTTACTTTTATTCAATTTAGTCCCTGAGTCTGGAACATGCAAATTAACCATGTTAGCTGAATATTCATATATATTTTCCTCCTCCTCCTCTCCATTCCACATCCTTAATTCATATAACATGCTTACAAGTAATATTATCTATGATTTCACTATTTACTCATAAATTTATTCAAGGCTATCTATTTGTGTCATAGTCACAAAATTATTTATATCTTGAGCTACAGAATTCCAATTTAAGATCAGATAATTTTCCCTGAAACTATACTCACATACCTTCTTACCATAAAATTTTCATAATTTTTGGTTTAGCCAATAAGTACAGTTTATTATTTAAATTCACCCCTATTCTGCCGTTTGACAGTTTTGACCCTTCTTTACTAAAATTAATTATCTCCTCATACAGGATTCAGATGATGTTCCCATTTGTTTCTCTTGAAACTAGACTCATTCAGGATTTTAAAAATATAAATTTAATCCCCTAATTATTTTTCTCCAATTTTTAATGATTTTACAAAGTCAGAACAGGGGAACCCAAAATCATTCTGACCTTACCTAACAAAACCTATTATATCTTGTGATTTACAATTCCATTACTTACACCGTTTCTTCTATAATAAACTAGACTCAATAAGATTTAATTAAATATTTTATTCATTCTCTAATTCGATTGATACAATTTTTGGTGATTTTCTAAAATTAGACTACTGCTGCTGTCCAAAACTGTTTTAGTGCAAAATGTTAATTTCCAAGTTTATAACACCTTTATTTCCTTTCTCTACAATATTCCCCATCAATTTCTCTTATTTTCCTTCACTAACATATCAAGAACATAAAACCTTATATAAGAAAACTCTACATTAACATCATTTCCATATTTTTCCACAATATCAAACTTAAAAATATAATGAAAACTTGATGTTCTTACCTTGTTTTATTGATTTCAATCTTTAACTTGATTTCTCTCTCCTCTAGCTTCTATTTCTTGAATCTAACTTGATATTCTTGTTCCCCATAGTCTCCTTGTCATCTTTCTCTCTTGATGGCTATAGAAATTTGATCGTGTCAAAATCAGAGCTTTAAATATTTATAAAAGAATGGTCAAACCTGGAGACTAACTCTGACAACGATTAAAGGCAAGTGTACCTATCGAACAGTAGTATAGCTTAGGCAAGACCGAATTTATCGAACCCAAAGGAACTAAAAGTACTAGTACTAACTTTCTTTTTATTATTTAGCCTTAAAATTAGAGTGAAGATTGCTTTAAACTAAATTGTCGAAGACTAAAACTAAGAACACAAAGACAAGAAGAACGAATTGGAAAATGACTTTGAAGAAAAACTCAATTGATTGCGACGATACCTTCGGGAAGAATCCACCTAGACTTCACTTATTATCTAACCCCAAATTATATGATTTCTTTACTTAGCTTGATCCGTAAGACTTCCTAACCTATATTAAACCCTCTCTCGAGGCGAATAACGTCTAACCCTAGGTTAATTAGTGGAACTCTCGTTCGCTTATAATAACCCCTTAGGATAGCAGTAAATCGATCAATGGACTCTCATATTAGTTTTCACCCTAATCCGGCAAAATCTCGTAACCCTATCTCTAGGCGTTCGATCAAATCCGCTTAATTATGTTAGATCTACTCTTAGGCAGGGTCTATTCCTCCTCCACCTAAGCACATTGGATTTGGATTAAGCAACATAATTAAGAACAAACTAAGTAATTATCATATAACTCAAAAATCAAATAACAAAATCCATCTAGCTTTCATCCCCTTCAGGTATCTGAGGGGTTTAGTTCATAATGAATAATAAAAACATCGCAAGAGAAAAGATAAAACAAAACATAAGAAATTCCTAAAACCCCCTGAAGGAATTGAAGGAGAATTCCGTCGTCTTGAGTATAATTCCGGCTTCTTGGGATGGATCAACTGGTTATCCTCGTGTTATTCCCTAACTCTGACCTTCTTGGCTTGGCTCATTGGCCTAGCTTTCGATGCCTTTCAAAGGTGGTACTTGGGGGATATATATAGGCTCTTGGAATGCAATTCTTTCTCCCTAAGTATCCTTTTCCGACTGAAATTGCTCTTTCCAGCGACAGAGGCACGGCCATGTCACACGCCCGTGTGGATCGAGACCAAGCCGTGTTCAGACTTCTAAAAAGAGGCACGGCCGTGTGAGGCAGAATTGAGGCCGTGCTCTAGGTGTTCGTCGCGGCACGGCCATGCGGGCTATGGGCCAGGCCGTGTCAATTTCATGCAAAGGTCTATTTTCTCCGTTTTAGGCCCAATTTGTGTTCTTTTTATCCTCGGGTGCTTTCCTAGGTCTAAAACATGAAAAGAAAGGATTACAAGCACCTTTTTATACAGATCAAGGAATAAATCATCAAAAAGTAAGCTAAATGTGGGATTAAAATATGTTACTTTTACGGTTTATCAAATACCCCCACACTTAAGCTTTTGCTTGTCCTCAAGCAAAATTCTCAACTTACAATTAAAACGAACTTTCCATGATCTATAATTCTTATCAACAATGTCTTATCCTAATTGATAGATAATTTATACATGGATAATTCAATTCAAAGAGTCCTAAAGATTTAAACGAGATAAGCCATGATTTTGTACCTTGAAAACATAGGTGTCTCCCTTTATTTAAATGACTACCTTTTCAATTCAAAACCGACAAGGATTGATGTCCTCACTTAGGATTCACTCAAATCACTCTAAAGTGTTTAAGGTTCAGGAAAAGATTGCTCATAAGTCGAACCTGAAAAGTTAATCCCATAGGCTTGCCTGAAAATCAAATCTCCACCACTGTAATATAAGATGATAAACAGATCAAAAGGTCTTTGTTAGGGTTGTAACGGGGCTAGGGTAAAAGGTGTGGTCACAGGCTGAAATTAGAGGGTTAGAATCGAGATTGATTTTGACAAGTACCTACCTAAAACTTTTCTGAAATTTCATTAACTGAAAAGTAATCATCCTATTAATACGAGCTTTTCTTTTGAAAACGGTCTTTGATTGTGTAAGTTCTCTTTTCATACTACTAATATTTAATAACTTGGATTTTTTTTTAAGAACAAACTAAGTAATACATGATAAATTTAACTATCAGAATAATATACTTAGGCAACTTGATCAAATCAAATCTCAATTACGGGGTAGTCAAAAGAAAAGGGTGATAACAAATTCAAAGGCTTTGGGTTAATATTAGTGGGTGAGTTAATAAAAAGGGTTTATTAGGATCAATGGGGTTCACTAGGGGTTAATTGTAAAGGTAGGCTATTTAGTAGAGTTAGTGGGTTAAAACCTAGGTGCCTTTATCATCTCTGTATATCAAATCATAACTGTGGTCTCAACATGTATAAACGAGGCAAGTTCTAGAATAACAGTTCATAGTTGACACACTCATAATCAAAAAATGAGCATGAAAAAGAATGTATGCTCTAAAAGGTTCAAATACTCACAAAAATTATGGGTGTTTTGACATCATCCTTATGAATTTTAAATTTCAAGGTAGTATTCAAATTTAGGTCAACAACCTAGCAAAAATTTTAATTCCTGAAAAATAGAGTTATCATGCTTAATTCTCTAGTATTCTTCAATTTCAATTATCAATGCACAACTAACAATGACTTATTTTAAAAACATGCCAATAATAATCACAAATCATCGGAAATTTCATCCTAATTAGTAATATGAAAACTTTGCATAAAAACAAGACTAAATCAGGGATTTGAGAATAATGAAAAAAAGTTTGGCACTTTTATTCCACTTTTACCCTCAGGGATTTGAAAATAATGCAAAAAGTTAGGTATATTTACCCCCCACACTTAAGATGTACATTGCCCTCAATGTACAAAGATTAGATATTTTTAATTTAGTGAGCAATCAAAAAGATAGGAGGGAAAAGTGTACTTCCTGGATTTACTGACGAGATTCTTGAGGATGTGGACAGTGTGTGGCATCAGGTGACTTTTTATATTTCGCCTAATTGTGCTTGTATGTAGGTGGAATATATGATTTATTCTGCAAAAGTCACTTGTTAATGATCTTTCCGATGACATCAATATATTGTTAGGGATGCTTGAATAATTGGATAGCCAATGATAAAAATTTGCAATAAAAGTTCAAATTAAACAACGTAAAATAAAGTCTAAAAAAATGAGGAAAATAAAATTAAAGAAAACAAATTAAAAGGACTCAGAGGTCCTCATCGTTGGTTGGAGCCGGTGGTGGTGCTGATGATGAAATGTGGAGGTGCTGACATATTTGGTGGAGCATCGCCTCTAATCCATCAAAGCGCCGTGCATTTTCAATGAAATACATCTCGAACCGATCAAGTCGAGCAGAGATGTCTGCTAATGATGTTGCCGCTCGGTATGGATACTGGCTCGGGTTTGGTGCCTCCTCTGATGGTAGTGGGACATCGTCAGGAATGTCCTCGTCTTCTCCCTCGTTGGTTGGTGTCTTTAGTTGGTACTGAGGGGGATTGGTCCCTCGATGTTGTTTGATCATCCTCATATGTAGCACCGTCTGGATGCCTTGAGGAACCATGTTGCCCATCAGTGAGAGGGAGGTGATCTGATCATCGGTGTTGAGGAGGTTGAAGTGCCAAGCTAGCCTTGTAATGTATGGCCCCATTGACAAAATCCCTTTCCTGTGCGGCTCTGTCTGATGTTGAATCGCGCATGCGATAAAATACGCCAAGTCGAAAACATGTCCTTCAGACATGCATAATAGGAAGTAGACGTCGTGCTTGTTTATGACGCCGGTGCTTTCTCTGTGACCTGTGATGGTATGCGCGAGAATGGCGTGAATATACCTTAGAGCCGGGGAAAGTGTCGTCGCCTTAGAGTGGCTGGGGTCGTATTGGCTTGTATTGGGGCGTAGGCTGTGCCAACATTCAAGCGGGGTGCAGTGGAGCTCGCAGTTTAATCCGGCAAGTGGGTATTCTTCTATGAAGTCCGGTGTGTAAAGTCCGAGAGCTGTGCCAAATTGTGGTACATTTAATCGATGCACTAAGCCCCCTAGACAGAATTGAATAGCACCTGGTTCGTCGAATTGAGTCGTCACCGCTTGCAAAATGAAGGTGGTGCAAAATTCTAATGTAAGCTCCATATGTGGGTTCATCGATATTGAAGAAGTTCTCCCACGGTTCGGTTGAGAGGAGTGCTTGAATGTCAGTTTCGAGCCCAACTTGCCGCACGGCGTTCCAGTCGATGCGTCTACCGGTGCCTATGGGTCTACTCTGGATTGCTTTGTACCTTTCATCTTGAGTTGCTTGGGGGAATTGGAGAAATGGGTGTCGAGTTCCGGTGTCTATGGCCCCTTTCTTTTCTTGCTTGGGACGGATCGTTTGGTTCGTGACGACGACATGGTACCTGAAAAATGAGTAGATAATAAAAGGAACAAGTTCCTTAATCAAAATTTTTGACCAATGTATCTCATATCATCTATACATTTCATTCGATATCAGTGAAAATTAGTAACCTTTATGTCTAAGAACAGAATCAATTCAGCAACCAAAATTAATTTATTCATGTATGTTGTGAGAATAATCACTAAAAAATCAAGGTTAATTTTAAACAAAAGTGAAAAAATAAAGCTATAATCAAAGGATTATGGGTACTTAAACAAAAATAGATCATGCTTTTCAAAACTAAAACTAATAAAGTCTGAAAATAAATACAAATGCCATCAAAGATTTTGTTAAGAAAATGAAACCAGGGGTGGAGGAGATGATCAGCACGGGCGGAGCACGGCAGTGGCGTGGGACTCTGTGGCGCGAACACGGCTGTGGCATGAGCGTGGGGCTTGGTAACACGGCTGTGGTGCGGCCGTGCGGAAGGTTTTGGTTGGTTTTTGGAAGAAAAAGGCGAGGAGATTTGGTTTTAATGGAATGGGAGTGGGTGTTTGGCCGGATTTGGAAGAAGGGGGTTTAAATCTGATTTAGGGTTTGTTTTTGGGGAAGATGACGGTTAGATTCTATTTATAGGGGAGGGAGCACGGTCTGTTGACACGGCTGTGTTATTTTGAAATCACCCGTGCTTTTCGCGTTTTTCAGGTTTGGGCACGTTCGAGTTTTGTAGCACGGCTATGTGTCTATTTGGCACGCCCGTGCTCTATAAGTTAAACTATTAGCACGGTAAGGTAAACGGGCATGTCTTGCCTGTGTTCGACAAGTCAGTAGCTTCACACGGTTTGAAGGCACGGGCGTGTCTTGCCCGTGTTCATCAAGTCAGTGTTCTCCCACGGTTGGATAGCACGGGCGTGGCTGGTATCGCAGCCCGTGTTGTTGAAGGGTCTCTTTTCCCTGTTTGTTCACGGCTCTTGACACGCTCGTGGCATGTCCCCTGTCTTACACACGATCATTAACACGCCCGTGTTTAATGCCGTGTTACAAATCCTGCTTTTTTGTGATGTTAGAGAGAAAGATAAGAAAGAAATAAAAAAACAATGTTAATGTGCTAGTGCTCGGGTTGCCTCCCGAGAAGCGCTCGTTTATAGTCTTAAGCTAGACTTTCCCTATTTTCGGTTCTAAAGAAAGGCTCATGAAGCATAAGCTCCTCTCTCATGTTTCCAACATCTGCACCATTATAAATTTTAAGTCGGTGACCATTTACCTTGAATGTGCCTTTAGTGGGGTGAGTTACCTCGATGGTGCCGTATGGAAATATTGTTTTGATCATGAATGGGCCTGACCATCTTGATTTCAACTTTCCTGGGAATAGTTTAAGCCTTGAGTTGTACAGTAGGACTAAGTCCCCTACTTCGAATTGCCTTGATCTCTTAAGACGAGCATCGTGGCGTCGCTTTGTTGCTTCCTTGTACAGTTTTGAGCTCTCATAGGCTTCTGTTCTCCATTCGTCTAGCTCATTCATCTGCATCATTCTCCTCTTTCCTGCAATTTTAAGGTCAGTATTCAAAAATTTTATTGCCTAAAAAGCTTTGTGTTCTAATTCGAACGGTAAATGACAGCTTTTCCCGTATACCAGTTTGTATGGGAATGTCCCTAAAGGTGTTTTATATGCTGTCCTATAGGCCTATAACGTATCATCTACTCTTAATGCCCAGTCTTTTCTATTTGATTCAACGGTTTTTTCTAGAATGCGCTTAAGTTCTCGGTTTTCCACCTCAACTTGCCCACTGGTTTGAGGATGATATGGGGTTGCTGTTCTGTGGTATACTCCATATTTTTTTAGGACTTTTTCAAATTGAGTACTGCAGAAGTGAGTACCCCTATCACTAATAATTGCTCTAGGTGTGCCAAATTGGGAAAACAGTTTCTTGAGGAATTTGACTACTACCCTAGCATCATTGGTAGGTAAAGCTTCCGCTTCCACCCATTTTGACATGTAATCGACTGCCACTAGGATGTATTTGTTTCCAAACGAACTAGGGAATGGTCCCATGAAATTGATACCCCATACATCAAATATTTCACATGATAACATATATGTTTGAGGCATTTCATCTCGTTTAGAAATATTACCTATTCGTTGGCATCTTTCACACGAGGTAACATACCTGTTGGCGTCTTTAAATAGAGTAGGCCAATAAAAACCTGATTCGAGTATTTTGTGTGTTGTCTTAATACCACTGTAGTGTCCTCCTGATGGTCCTGAATGGCAATGCTTCAAGATTTTGTTTGCTTCTGTCTTTGTAACACATCTTCGAATTACCTGATCTGCGCAAATGCGGAAAAGAAAGGGATCTTCCCAAAAACAATTTTTCACATTAGCAAAGAATCGCTTCTTTTGGTGATGTGTTAATTTTCTTGGTAAGATGTTAGCAGCTAAATAATTCGCAATATTTGCAAACCATGGTACCTCAGAGTGTGTTATAGAAAAGAGTTGTTCTTCGGGAAACGAATCATTTATTTCACTTTCATCGAGTTCTTTGGTGTGTGGATTTTCAAGTCTAGAAAGGTGATCTGCTACGAGATTCTCGGCTCCTTTCTTGTCTTGTATTTCCAAATCGAATTCCTGTAAAAGTAAAATCCATCGTATGAGTCTGGGTTTTGCATCAGGTTTGTTTAGAAGATAACGAAGAGCTGAATGGTCAGTGTAAACGATGACTTTAGACAATATTAGATACTGTCTAAATTTATCAAAAGCAAAAACTACAGCTAGTAATTCTTTTTCTGTGGTGGTGTAATTTTCTTGAGCGAGTGTTAATGTTTTGCTAGCATAGTAAATTGGTTGGAAATGCTTGTCTCTTCGTTGTCCCAAAACTGCACCTACTGCAAAATCACTTGCATCACACATTAGTTCAAAGGGTAAATTCCAATCAGGTGCAGCTATGATCGGTGCATTTATTAATCTATCCTTAAGGATATTAAATGCATCTAAACATTCCTGGTTGAAATCAAAATGAGCATCCTTTTCTAGTAATTTTGTCAAAAGCTTAACTATTTTAGAAAAATATTTAATAAATCTTCTATAGAATCCTGCATGTCCTAGAAAACTTCTAATAGCCTTAATAGAACTAGGGGGAGGTAGTTTTTCTATGGTTTCAACCTTTGCTTTATCTACCTCAATTTCTTTACTAGAAATCTTATGTCCGAACACAATTCCTTCTCTAACCATAAAGTGACATTTTTCCCAATTCAAGACAAGGTTTGTTTCCTCACATCTCATTAGAACTCGTTTCAAATTTTTAAGGCAAAGATGAAAAGAATTACCGAATACCGAAAAATCATCCATAAATACCTCCATGATGTCTTCCACGAGTTCGTCAAAGATTGCCAACATGCAACGCTAAAAAGTAGTAAGAGCATTGCATAATCCAAAAGGCATTCTATGATAAGCAAATGTACCGTATGGGCATGTGAATGTCATCTTTTCTTGATCTTCAAGAGCTATGGGGATTTGGAAGTAGCCGGATAGTCCATCCAAGAAACAGTAGTACATATGCCCTGATAATCTTTCCAACATTTGATCTATGAAAGGTAAAGGGAAGTGATCTTTTCTGGTGGCGTCGTTCAGCTTCCTATAGTCTATACAGACTCTCCATCCTGTAACTATTCTTGTGGGAATTAACTCATTCTTTTCATTGGGCACTACCGTCATTCCTCCTTTCTTTGGAACTACCTGCACAGGACTTACCCAAGTGCTGTCAGAAATCGGATAAATTATTCCTGCATCTAGAAGTTTAATTACCTCAGCTTTGACAACTTCTTTCATGTTGGGGTTCAACCGTCTCTGAGGTTGCACACACGGCTTATATTCTTCTTCCATTAAAATTTTGTGGGTGCAGAATGCAGGGCTTATTCCCTTGATGTTAGAAATTTTTCAAGCTATGGCTTTTTTGTGTTCTCTTAATACCTTTATCAGCTCCTCTTTTTCCTTAGGTTCCAATTCTGTAGAGATGATTACTGGTAGCGTAAAATTGTACCCGGTGAATGCATATTCTAAGTGTTTTGGTAACTGTTTTAATTCCAATTTAGGGGGCTCTTCGATAGAGGGTTTCTGTTTTAATTCATCATCATTTTCTATGCTTTCTTCTTTCATTTGTTTGAATGATGATGTATTCAGATTCAACTCATCGTCCTCATCTTCTTCCCCCTCTTCTTGATTCAGGCACATTTCCGTCGTGTTGTCATGTATGATTTCCTGTAATGAATGTTGAACGAGATGATCAGTAGTATCAACAAAATAACAGGAATCATCTTGCTCTTTAGAATACTGCATGGCATCATAAATTTGAAAAATGATTTCTTCATCACCTATCCTCAGTGCGAGTTTACCATCACCTACATCAATAACGGCTCTAGCAGTGGCTAAAAAAGGATGCCTTAATATTAAAGGAACATTAATATCTTCATCCATGTCTAACACAACGAAATCAACAGGGAAAATAAATTTATCAATTTTTACCAAGACATCTTCGATAATTCCTCTAGGATATTTAATAGATCTATCTGCTAACTGAATACTCATCCTAATGGGTGTTGGTTCCCCAAGATCTAGTTGTTTAAACATTTTATAAGGCATTAAATTTATACTGGAGCCTAGATCAGCTAATGCTTTCTTAATATTCAAGCTACCAATTAAACAAGGGATAGTAAAACTTCTTGGGTCTTTTAACTTGGTTGGTAGCTTATTTTGGAGGATGGCTGAGCACTCTTCATTAAGTTCCACCGTTGACACCTTTTCAAGTTTTCGTTTTTTTGTCAGGAGTTCTTTTAGGAATTTTGCGTACTTCGGCATCTGTGAAATAGCTTCAACAAAAGGTAAGTTGATATGTATTTGTTTAAAAAGTTCAAGAAACTTACCATATTGTGCATCAATTCATTCCTTTTTTAACTTTGTTGGATATGGGATTGGTAGTTTGTTCTCATTGCGTAATGGGGTTACCTCCTTCATCCCTTCATCTCTTGCCTTGTCGTTCTCGTTTGGGCTTTGTTTCTTCAGTTCGCCTAATTCCTTTCCGCTTCTTAGTGTGACTGCTTTGACCTGTTCTGTCCCTTTAGGAAAAATTGCTGCTTGTATTTTACAGATCATCTTAGTAAGCATCCCAACCGTCTTAGTGAGTTCCCCAAATGACTCAATAAATTTTTCAATTGACGCTTGTTGATCTTTAAGGGTTCTTTCGATATCTTGCAGGCATTTTTCTGTATTTGCTGATTCCTCCTCGTGGGTTTGTTTCTTCTCTTGTGGATAGGGCAAATTTTGGAAGTTCTGAGGAGGTTGTTGCCTTTGATTTCCTTGATTGCCTTGGACTCCCCACGAAAAATTTGGGTGGTTCCTCCAACCTGGATTGTAAGTGTTACTATAAGCATTATTATTGGATCGGAAATTATTACCTATATAGTTCATCTGTTCGTCCTCTGCTCCTGGTTGGTAAGGTGGGTACTCAGGATTCGCCACGTTTCCACCTGTGTCGCATTGCATGACTAGATGTGCCTGTGAAGAACATAAGCTGTCAAGCTTTTTTCATCATCTCGATCTGTGTTGATAGCATGGTCATGGCATCAACGTTGAAAAGTCCTGCTGATTTCGTCGGTTTAGTCCTTGAAGCCTGCCACTGATAATTGTTTAATGACATCTCCTCAATGAACTCGTAGGCTGCTTCAGGAGTTTTGTTGTTCAGCGTTCCACCGGCGGCTGAATCTATTAGTTACCTCGTTGAGGGGTTTACTCTGTTATAGAAGGTTTGGACTTGTAGCCACAAGGGTAAACCATGGTGTGGGCACCTCCTCAAGAGATCTTTGAATCTCTCCCATGCGTCGTATAGCGTCTCTAAATCCATCTGCACAAAAGAAGAGATATCATTCCGTAATTTGGCCATTTTGGCCGGTGGAAAATATTTCATTAAAAACTTTTCGGTCATCTGATCCCATGTAGTGATTGACCCTCGTTGTAACGAGTTTAACCACAGTTTGGCTTTATTTCTCAATGAAAAAGGGAATAACCAAAGACGTATGGCATCATCAGAAACACCATTTATTTTGAAGGTATCACAGAACTCCAAAAAGTTAGCTATGTACGTGTTTGGATCTTCATCCTATAAACCATCAAATTGAGCAAACTGTTGAATCATTTGTATTGTGTTAGGCTTTAATTCAAAATTGTTAGCAGATATAGCAGGCCTAACAATACTAGATTCTACTCCTGTTAAATGCGGTTTCGCATAATCAAACATTGTACGTGGAGCATTATTTTCCCCCACATCGTGTGGTTGTGGGTTGTTTTTGTCCATCCCTTTAGTAGGATTGGATCTGTTTTCTTTCTCTCTTTCTGTGTAATCTAGGGCTCGTCTGGTTTCCCGACGATTCCTATGAGCGGTAGCTTCGATTTCACTGTCGAATATCAAAGGTCCTCTCGGGTTCCTTCTAGTCATAAACTAGAGGTACCTGCTAGAAAGAAGAAAGAAAGAAAATTTCAACTAAAAGTAAAAATCAAAACAAAAACAAGAAATAAATTGTGAAAAACAAAAATTAGGGCTAAAGTAATAAAAATAGAGTTTTCTTAATATTTTAGTTCCCCGGCAATGGCGCTAAAAACTTGATCGTGTCAAAATCAGAGCTTTAAATATTTATAAAAGAATGGTCAAACCTGGAGACTAACTCTAACAACGATTAAAGGCAAGTGTACCTATCGAACAGTAGTATAGCTTAGGCAAGACCGGATTTATCTAACCCAAAGGAACTAAAAGTACTAATACTAACTTTCTTTTTATTATTTAGCCTTAAAATTAGAGTGAAGATTGCTTTAAACTAAATTGTCGAAGACTAAAACTAAGAACACAAAGACAAGAAGAACGAATTGGAAAATGACTTTGAAGAAAAACTCAGTTGATTGCGACGATACCTTCGGGAAGAATCCACCTAGACTTCACTTATTATCTAACCCCAAATTATATGATTTCTTTACTTAGCTTGATCCGTGAGACTCCCTAACCTATATTAAACCCTCTTTCGAGGCGAATAACGTCTAACCCTAGGTTAATTAGTGGAACTCTCGTTCACTTATAATAACCCCCTAGGATAGCAGTAAATCGATCAATGGACTCCCATTTTAGGTTTCATCCTAATCCGGCAAAATCTCGTAACCCTATCTCTAGGCATTCGATCAACTCCACTTAATTATGTTAGATCAACTCTTAGGCCGGGTCTATTCCTCCTCCACCTAAGCACATTAGATTTGGATTAAGCAACATAATTAAGAACAAACTAAGTAATTATCATATAACTCAAAAATCAAATAACAAAATCCATCTAGGTTTCATCCCCTTCAGGTATCTGAGGCGTTTAGTTCATAATGAATAATAAAAACATCGCAAGAGAAAAGATAAAACAAAACATAAGAAATTCCTAAACCCCCTAAAGGAATTGAAGGAGAATTCCGCCATCTTGAGTATAATTCTGGCTTCTTGGGATGGATCAACTGGCTATCCTCGTGTTATTCCCTAACTCTGACCTTCTCGGCTTTGCTCCTTGGCCTAGCTTTCGATGCCTTTCAAAGGTGGTACTTGGGGGATATATATAGGCTCTTGGAATGCGATTCTTTCTCCCTAAGTATCCTTTTCCGACTGAAATTGCTCTTTCCAGCGACAGAAGCACGGCCATGTCACACGCCCGTGTGGATCGAGACCAGGCCGTGTTCGGACTTCTAAAGAGAGGCACGGCCGTGTAAGGCGGAATTGAGGTCGTGCTCTAGGTGTTCGTCGCGGCACGGCCGTGCGGGCTATGGGCCAGGCCATGTCAATTTCATGTAAAGGTCCATTTTCTCCGTTTTAGGCCCAATTTGTGTTCTTTTCATCCTCGGGTGCTTTCCTGGGTCTAAAACATGAAAAGAAAGGATTACAAGCACCTTTTTATACAGATCAAGGAATAAATCATCAAAAAGTAAGCTAAATGTGGGATTAAAATATGTTACTTTTACGGTTTATCAAAATTCTTTTGAATTTTAAGTGAAAATGGTGGATTTTTGGTAAAAGGACCAAATTGTAAAGAAAACAAAACTTCTTTCTTTCTCTCTTCTTCTCACGTTGGTGCATGGGAAAGATGGATGGTGTGTTGTTTTTTTTTTCTTTTTCCCACATACACATATATATATACTAAATAAAATAATAAATAATAAAAAATATCTTATTAAAATATTAATAAAGTAATATTTAATTAATTTAAAATATCATCAACATAATCATTACATTCTAGAGTTCTCTCTCTTACTAATTGACCATTTTGCCCTTCATGATCTTTTAAAATTCTATCATTGAGTCATCACTTAATTTGGAAAAATTGCAATTTAGTCCCTCATAATTCTTCATCTATTTCGATTTGGTCCTAATTCATCCATTTTCCTTAGTTTCTAGATTATCCCACCCCTAAAATATTTACACTATTGGTCCTTCAACTTTTTCATATTTGCACTTTAACCCTCAAATTTTGAGTATTTACTCTTGGACAACAAAACTTTTCTCACTTTTACAATTTAGTCCTTTCTTGAATTAATAATGTAATATATCATAATATACTTCCCAATGTTGACATAATCCAAAATTTTCCTCTTTTTTTTACTTTATTTCCTTACTTAACTATATCAAGGATAATATCTTACTTTCTTACTGTAGTAATTTTTAGGGTTATTACATTTTTTAATAAAAATATTATATTATAAAATCGACTTTACCAATTTCAATTAAAATCTCATTTAATTTTAATATAAGTGTTTATAAATATATTTATATATATCTTCCCATTATAATCTAGTAATTTTTAGGGATAATATAATTTTTGACCCTTGTAGAACTAGGTCCATTTTGGTACCTAAACTTAGCAACTAAACTCATTTTGGTCCTTTAACTTTGATTTCGTCAAGATTTGATAATGTGACCAGTGTTCTTGGAGCATGACTAGATTGATTGATCGGACCGATTGAACTAAGAATCAATTGGTATACTGGTCTAAACAAATGGATTGAACCAATTGAATTGGAAACCGTATGAAATTGGTAAACATCGAAAACTAGGACAAAAATAAGTAGTTGAAAAGGTTGGACTAGTTTAATAAAATTATTTTTTTAAAATATTAATAGTTTTAAATTATTTATTTAATTATTGTTAACCAATCAAATCGATTGAATTGAGAACCAGTATTTTGATCGATTCAACCACTAGTTAAATTATTAGAAAACTGTATGCGACACTTTAAGATTGTACCATATCATTACTTGAAAATTTATATAATTTTTTAATTTTTAAATAATGATATGACATATTCTCAAATTTTAAATCTAATTTTACTCATTTTTCACACACAAAAAAAAAAATTATATTATCAAATTTTTTTACCTTCGTCCATTGAATTAATCAACTGAATTAATGCTCATTTAAGTTTAACTGTGCCAGTCAACCAAGAGTTATTTAACGGCGTATATGACCATAGTTCGAACAACAATTTTGAATTTAAACCATGACCTAGCCCAAAAAGCATTACAATTTAAAAAAAAAAAAAATTATAACAATTATAAAGATGAAATTTCAGCAGAGATTTTATCAGCACCGTGGCATATCCGGTGGCGGAGGCAGTAACCTCTCTTCGGGCTGGTCTCCGTCTTTTACTATGAAAACAGTCTTCATCCCCCAAGTCATATGCCGGTCTATATGGCAATGCAGTAACCAAACTCCTACAATATCCACCCTTTAATCAAATTAGTAACACCAATCACATGTAGTTATTATAATTATGATAATGGAGAAAGGCTAGAGCAATAATTTACCAGGGTTGTCTGCCTTGAATCTCACGGTGACCCAGCCGTTGATGGGTACACTCACCGTGTTTCGAAGCGGGGGATCTTTGAGGTTGTACTTCAAAGGATCCTTGTATATGTCGAAATTCCCTAACCCAAATCCAACAATGTAAAAGTTGTAACCATGCAGGTGAATAGGATGATCAATCCCGCCCATCAATGCCGTCCCTTGAAGAACAATCTCCACCGTGGTGTTATAGTCCAACACCATCACCTCGGTCCCTCGTTTCGGAGTTTCTAAGTTCAAGGGAAGAAATATGTCAGTGAAATTGAATAAAAATGGTGGCATGTCGGGAAAATTATCCCCATACACCCCATTGGTGCGCTGATAGTAAGCTTGGAGCAAAGCAGTCGATGGATTAACAAAGCTTATGTTGTTCATGCTAGCAGCAAACCTAGTTCCATTAGGACCAGCACAAGTGTTATTGTCTTGGCAAGGGAAAGAGTTAACGGAAATCGTGGTGAAAATTCGATTTCTAATGTGTAATGGGACATCAATTGGATGTTTTTTATCGGCTAAGCTCTTGAGACCACCAAGAAAAGAAAAAGCCGCATTTGTATCATTGTAGAAAGGAAGAGATGGCAACGAAGAAGAAGAAGAAGAAGAAGAAGAAGTTGGATTGCTGTATTTTCCTTTGTACTGAACGATGGCAGTGGTCGTAGTGTTATCGAAATGATGATTGGAACCAGTAGAATAAGCCCTAGCAACCATGTAATATCGGTCGGGTTTTTGGTTGGCAGATAACAAGGCATCTATGGTCTGTCCAGGAGAAATGGTAACATATTCACTGCTGAGTGGCTTGGTGTAGCCTGCATCTACGCCCACAACTGTGAGATTATGTTTTTTTATGGCAAAGAACAAAATGATGTTCATTGCAGCATTTATCAAGCGAAGTAGATAAGTTTTGCCTCGATCCACCGTTAGCTTGAATGTACCTGCAGCAATAAGCGAGGTGACATTGTGATTTATACTCTTTTAACAAATGCATTAAATACAAACCCGAAAAGGAAAAAAAGGTACCTTGTTTAGAGCAAGGGTAAAGATCACCAGGCTGACCATTGATAGTAAAGGCATCAGAGATATTAGGGTCCCCTCCAGTGTCATGCATTTGCTGGAGAACCTTTGTTATATCTTCTTTCCACCATTCACCTAATATTATGGGCACTTCTGCATCGGGTTTAGGGAAAGGGTACCTAGTTCCAACCTTTGGGTGGATGATAATAGCTCCATAAACAGTAGCCCTTGACCAGTCACTGTGAGCATGCCACCATAGGGTCCCTTCCTCTGTTGAAAATATAATCTTTTGCCTGAATCTTCCTCCAGGTTTGATAGGGCATTGTGTGATGTATTCCGGTCCATCTGCCCATGGATACCTCGGCTGTAGAACTCCATGCCTGTCCCAGGATTTACATAAACACAATGATTTGCTCCAACATTCTCTAGCAAAAAGGATATATATACACATATATATTCATTGAATTGGTGATCAAGTGGAGACATACCAGTGAATGGTGATGTTTTGTTTGCCTTGGTTATAAACGTTGACATAAATTGTATCTCCATGCTGAGCTTCTATAGTCGGCCCTGGAAATTGTCCATTTACAGTTAAAATCTTCTTTGTACTGCACAATCTTGTGTATGTAGCTTCTTTCACCTGCAGAGATACATGAATATATATATGTTAGAAACTAAGGCAGTTTACTAAAGCAATTAACCTAACAAAAGATGTGTATATCCTATGTTTAGTGGGGTTAATTAGTTTATGTATCCACTCTTAATAATTAAGACCCAACATGTTAAGAGTTATATCCAAATTACAATCTCTTTTATAAGTAGCACTTACTACAAATTCATATTCATCTATTGCTAGGGAGCAAGGTTGGTGATGAAAGAGTACTAGGAAGCAAAGTATTTGAATAAGGATTAAGCTTTTCTTAGGCAAAATCATTTTTGTGGCAGAACTTTGGCATGAACCCTTTTCACCATAAATGCAAAAAGGCATTTCCTAGGGATTTTATAATGAAGTTAGAGAGTAAGAGCATCAAATAGGTGAAACTGATAGACTTTAATGTCTGTCCAAGAAGTTGGTAAGCTAGATTGCTCCAAGAAGGATAAAAAGGAAGAAAGGCATCCAAATATCGTATATTTTTTAAGAACTTGATTTAGACTACTTTCCTTCAGCATTTAACCTTTTATGTTCCTGCTTAGAATTAATCAGGGTTAGAGAAACTCAAAATGACCCACCATCTAATCACTTCTCATTTTACTTTCATAAACCATTGCCTTTTAAATTTACTTCAAGAGTCATGAAGGGAATGCTGTGGTGAGGGATTAATTCAACCATTTGTGCCATCACATAATCTTAATATTAACTAGTATTATTACATACAACTATTATTGCCAAGATCTGCATCACTTCAATTTCACTTTGAAAAACTTTGAGAATCCATTATGAAATATATGTAAAAATTTACATTCATAATTATGATACATTTTCTCTTAAATAAATAATATCTCATAGGCACAATAAATTAAATCTCCAATTATTTGTTCATTCATTAAAACGTGAAACGAAATATCTAATTAGAAAGGAGATTGTTGAAATTTATGATGTTTGGAATAAGTGGAATATTGAACTACTTGATGGATGAGATTATACCAACAAGGTTAACACACCACAAGATGATCACCATAAGTGGAGCTTTGAGCTTTCCATGTGCTTCAACCTTTTGAGGCAAACACTGTTATTGCTCGAAAAGTTGTTTTTAGCCCAAACTGGAAGGAACGTGCCACAAATAAATGGCACTGTAATCAACATCGTTTCGGCCTATTTGGAAACCCTAAAACATAGATCTCCAATCATCTTTTGATAAAGATGACACATTGCTCAACTAGAGAATAATATTTCATTTGAAATTTCAGGATAATTAATGTTTTTTTTTTTTTCTGCCTTAGCGTCAATCTCCAAAAACCCAACTTGGCTTAGCGTCAATCTCCAAAAACCCAACTTGGTTGTGGATTTTAACCACGTAAAAAAATATACTACTAATGGAAATACTTGTTTAAAGCTCCCTTATTTTTATTTACAAAAGAGATATAAACCCAAAATTTGAACTCATTATAGAATGTCATCTCAATTTAAAGAGTAAATGTTAGATACAAGTAATTGATGGATTTTGTATCATCATATCTCAATATTTATAACCATTATACTTGGAACTTAAATTGAATATGAATAACCGGAGCAAAGCTAAAAACTTTACGAACAAGAAAACAAGCTAAACAGCACTTTTATTACAATTAGTTTTTTTAAAAGTACAATTATATCAACAATCTCAATAAGAATAATTAATTAACTAAATAAATTTGGTAGAAACCCCCCCCCCCCATTCGTTTGATACACAAATAGATATTTAATAAATATTCACCGATTGTAGGGAAAAGTGGGTAGTTGAGATAAATTAGGTATGGAATTAGGCATAAATGAGGTGATGGAAGGTGGATGCATTGCCGAGAAAAAGAACAAGAAATGAAGGGGCTGATTTGGCTAAAACATACTTTTCTTTCAATAATTAGTGAGAAAGCAGATCTAGAAGATTACGATATTCAGGCTATAATTAGGTTAGAATTTAGAAACATCTAGGATAGGGCTTCCCTCTATTTATATTGATTTCAAATACAAGTAACTCTCCTGGAAAAGAAATTTCATTCAAACTAAGTCATTCTCTGTATTCCGCTATTTTCCATTTAAAGCTAAAGCCAAACCTTGCTGTTAATCACACTAAATTTATCTATTAAAAAAATATGTAGTATTAAAATTGAAAATTCCTTAAACATATGTTTAAACCAAGCTAATAGCTTTGAAAAATATGTAATTACATACTTTTACCAGTAATTAATGAAAATCTGTCTTTTTCTTTTTCTTTTCCTAAAAATACACTAAAGACACGGCATTTTTTTAGCTTTACAAGTATCTTCAAACACGGCTTGGGCTAGTATCAATGAAGAAACTTTCAAATAAAACCAAAATGACTAGTAATTAAAAGAGCTTTTCAACTTAGTAGGGATAACATCCAACTCTCGTCATATGATCACCATATCAGGGCCAACCTGCAGTGCCTTCAAGGGTCAGGACTCAATTGTCCTAAGCATTTCATCAAGAATGTCATTCATACATCCTCTACTACCAATGGCATCAATAGTGAAAAACAAGACTAACAAATAGTAATAATCAAGAAAAAGAACAGAAATTAGTGATCAAAATTAGTGCAAAGGATGGAGGCCAACAACAATATCATAGCAAACTCTATGCGCGTAAGCTAAGGTATCAATCACCAGGCACAGCTCGTGGATACGCAAAATATTATCAAAGACTGCTAAGTAAAAGTATTATCGAGACCAAACTTCAACAAGAAAAACATATCTCTAAGGTTGCCTGAAAATGAACTCTCATATAAGAAAAACATGTGAGAACTACACACAAACACGTCATCATATAAAACTAGAAAATTCAGCCTCACACAATGGTAAAGATCAAATAGATGTATAAATGCATATTTAATCAACCAAAAATACTAAGTCTGCATTTCTTTGATGCATTAATTGCAAAGGGTTAATATTTGATACACTTGTGAAGTTTTTTAAATCCTAGGATATGGCGCCCTTGGGGCTTTTTATTTGATTGTACCGAAAGGACCAATGAATTGGGATTTCCCGATTGGGCCGGGTCATTTCAAGGCACACAGATCATTTATGATGAAAAGGATGAGCTTCAAGAGAATGATTCAGTGTTGTTGCAGAGTAGAACCATGCAGTACCAGGCACGAGATAGATCTTCCAAAGAACAAGGCTTTCTTCAAGTAAGCCAATTCATTTGGGATCTTACGGATCCACTCTTTTTCCTATACAAAGATCAGCCCTTTGTCTCTGTGTTTTCACACTGAGAACTATTTGCAGATGAAGAGATGTCAAAGGGGCTTCTTACTTCCCAAACAGATCCTCCTATATCTATATATGAACGTTGGTTTATCAAGAAAAGCAATTCGAATTATTGATTCATCGCCAGAGATGGCTTAGAACAAATAGTTCATTATCCAAAGGATTCTTCTGTTCTAGTACCCCATCCGAGAGTTATCAGTATTTTAACTCCACAAGCGGACTTAAGAAACTGCCAAGTGTCCTTAATTGATATTTTAAAAAATAAAAACTAAATAAACAAGACACGTGGCAGTTTCTTAAGCCCTCTTGTGGAGTTAAAAATCTCCGCCGCCAATGTATCAAATAATAATCCAATTAAAATTGCAAATAACAGAGATACTTTAACACAACAAGTAAGATATATTTCTAAGACTGCCCAGAAAAGTATGCTCAAAGGAAAAAGAGAAGTGAATAAAATACACATATATACTTATAGTTTGGCACTCTCTATGGCATTTAATAATGCCAAAAGTCAAAAGTATAACCACCATATACAACTTTTTGGGGAATAAATTGGCCTCTTTTGGAAAAGTGCAACTAAAAAGAACCCTCAGATCTCATAGCTTTGTCAAGATCATGTAAAGTTCAAAGTAATCGCATTCATCAATAGCTTTTCACACACCACCTTACCACCAAAGAATTATCTAATATATATATATATATATACATACATATACACAAAACATGTGTACATAGAGAGAGAGAGAGAGAGAGAGAGAGAGAGAGAGAGAGAGAGAGAGAGAGAGGGAGAGGGAATGAAAGTAGGTGGAGTGCAAAAGCCAGAGATGAATAGAGAACCAGAACTATCCAATCAAAAAGAGTTTTCCATCATTGGGCAGATAACAGCAACAATAGAATCACAATGAAATCCGAGACAGTGTCTCCAGCCCTACATAACACTGTACATAGAAAAACTATGATCTCCTTAGAAGGGTATATACAGAGAAAGCAAAAGGCACAATGGTCACAAAGGCTCTAATCAGATTCAGATACCATAAAAGCCTATAACAACAATATAAAAGGACGATGCAATGTCATCATTGTCATAATAAAACAACTCACTACATTCATTCCAATCTACAGCTTCAGAGTTCAGGGGTAAAAGTAAGCAGAAACAACAAACAAAGAATACGCCATAAAACAACTCATCATTGGCCACGTATCAAAGCCTTTGAAATTCATAGAGCATATGTTAGGCAGATGGAAAAAAAAAGCACTGAAAGGTTTACTAGATAAGTATCACAAGATAACAAACATGAAAATTACTCATTGAGGTGTTGAACAGGAAAAAGGTTGACAAGAGTTTTTCAACAACTAAATGTTTAACACTTCCAAAGCAGCAACTAAAAATGAGGGAGGTAACATGATTGATGGCCTATGAAGTGCATCAAAAAGAGAGATGATAAAAGTTCAAAACTGTCCCAAGCAAATAAATCAAGCATTTAAATTAATAATAAATAATTTTTAAAAAAAGGCAGAGCTGTATCTCAACTTTAGCACAATTCTTAGAGAGGCCTTTGATAATTTCATCTAACAACAAAAGACCATGCATTGTGAACTGTGATTAAAAATAAGATATATTCAGTGAGATTGACAAAATCCTTAAGGCTAATGAAGCTAAAGGCTCATACAAACCATCCCAGAGCGACCCTACTACGAATCAGTAGCATTACATTTCCATATTATCCTCGACAAAGGACAAAATGGACAGCCTAAAATAACCCCATTATAGAAAACTACTAAATTACCATGCATACAACTATCGGTATGCAAGAAAATGATCGAGATACAAATTATATGTAGAAAATATAAATAGCATGTTACATGTTGCATTACCCAACAAAAGGATTCAAACGAAAATAGTATGATCAAGATACAAATCCTGGTCCATCTCGAATATTACAGTAGCTGTTGGTGGCGGCAAAAAAAAGATACACATGTACTTACAGTAAACTCAGAGGAAGAAGAATCGTGAAAAATAGATACACACAGATTTATGGTTTGGCACTGTATATAGCATTTATTAATGCCAGAAGTCAAAGGAAAAGCACCATACAAGGTTTTCTTTGGACTAAATTGGCCTCTTTCGAAAAAGTGCAACTAAATAGAGCCCTCAGATCTCATAGCTTTGTCAAGATCATGTACAGTTCACGGTAAATGCATTCATCAATAGCTTTTCACACACCACCTTACCACTAAAGAAATACCTAGTATATATATATACATACACACAAACGTGTGTACATAGACAGAAGAAGAGGAGGTGGAGGAGGAAGGAGGGAGAGAGAGAGAGAGAGAGAATGAAAGGAGGTGGAGTGCAAAAGCCAGAGATGAATCAAAAAACAGAACCATCCAATCAAAGATGAGTTTTCCATCATTGGCAAAATAACAGCAACAGTAGAATCAGAATGAAAACTAAGACATAAGTGTTTAAAAGCCTACATAACATTGCAGAGAGAAAAAAACTATGATCTCCTTGAAAGAGTATACATTGAGAAAGCAAAAGGCAACAAGGCCACAATGGCTCTAATCAATATAAAAGGAGGATGTAATTCAAAGAAAGTAAAATTGCCCAGATTTCATTGTTTTTATAATTAAACGATAGAGGAACCCATTTCTCTCGTTCCAATCTACAGCTTCGGCTTCGGAGTTCAGACATAAAAGTAAACAGAAGCAACAAACAAAAGAACTACCCTACATGACAGCTTCTCATCATTGGCCACATATCAAAACCTTTGAAATTCATCAAGCAAATTTTACACAGACGCAATCGAAGGCATTGAAAGATTCACTAGACGTACTTTTTTAAGTATCACCAGACAACAAACAAGAAAAGCAATCATTAAGGTTAAACAAGAAAATGGTGGAATAAAAGGCATCGAGTAAAGATTAGGGAGATACTATAATTGATGGCATATGAAGTTCATCAAAAAAAGGAGATGATTGAAGTTCAAAAACTGCCCCAAAGCAAATACATTAAGCATTTAAACTAATAATAACATTAAAGACGGCTAATATTTCAGTTTTAGCACAACTCTTAGAGAGGCTTTGAATGATTTCATCTAGCAACAAAAGACCTTGCATTGCAAACTATGATTGCAAATAAGATATATCCAGTGAGATTGACAAAATCCAGAAGATCAACGAAGCTAAAGACTCGTACAAACCATCCCAGTGAGACCATGCTACTAATCGGCAGCATTAGATGTTCATATTGTACTCGAGAAAGGAAAAAAAGAACAGCCTAAAAAAACCCGTTATAGAAAACTACTAGATTATCATGCATTCAACTATGGGCATGCAAGTGTATGATCGAGATGCAGATGATATACAGAAAACATAAATAGCATGATGATACGTTACCCAAAGAATGCATTCAACCGAAAATAACATGATCAAGATACAAGTCCTAGTCCATCTCCAATATTACCGTAGCTGGTGGAGGCGGCACAAAAGAGGAAAAAAACAGTAATGAAGACGTAAGACAGGGAAAGGAGGAGTGACAAATGAGAGGAGACAGGTTAGGGTTTAAAGGCAAGACAATGCAGAATGACTAAAGTGCCATTGGTTTGAGTGGGAATGTCTCAATTTTTGTTAAAACATAGGAGTAATTATACTCAAATCACTTCATAAATTAATTAACTTTAAAAAATTATTTTTTATTCAAGATTATGATAAAAAAATTAAAAATTATATATTATAAAAATAATTTATGTGGATTTTATAAAATTATAACTAAAAATTATATTATTTAAATCTTAAATTTCTTTTTTAAAATTATACCAAAAAATATATTATAAAAAATCATTTGTGTGTTATAAAAAGTGATATAATACACTTTAAAATGAGAATTTTTTATACGAATAAAGAAAGTCATACAACATCGATTTTATCAGCCCAATTAAATAAAAAAATTTAAATAGTTCAATGATATTTTATAATTATATATAAAATATATAACGGAAATTAAATTAAGTTATTCGATTTTATTGTTTCAAATTCTTGATGCTATAATTTTTAAAAAAAAAAATCTTAATGCTATAAATTATAATATGAATTTTATTAACTTCTATTAAAATTAAAATTATTAAAAAAAATAATATAACAATAATGCTGGACGCTTTCAATTTCCTTTCCTTTTGGTTGTATTTATCTTCAAAATCTTCAATTTCCTCGGGCAGCATTCTTGAATAAAGAAGCTTCATCCGTGTTTGAAATATTAGAAACTCTGCCAAAGTTGAAATAAAACAAGCTTTTTCTTTTTTTCTTTTTTGACTTTTCGTCATTCTAAGGATTGGACTTTCAGTATTTATTTTTTGGGTATTTATGTTTGAAAATATGTAAACTTACATACTCAGCACCAATCAAGCTTTACCTCCAACACAAATTGTAAAGAGCGAGAAAAACATGTGAAAATTGAAACTTGAGTCAGATAATTTTCAAGGAGAAACTTAAATTATGTCATGCCAAAGGTAAAGTTTTAAATAAGGCAACATATCAAAACATTCTTGATTATATTAATTTCATCCACAGTGCAAAACATATAAAAAGCTTATTTATCTTATAAAGTGATATTTTCCTAAGTTAATGTCACTTTGTGACCCTTAACAATTCTAAATGAAATGTATCTTTTCTTGCGTTTCAAATAGAAAGAGTAAAAGTTAAAATAAGATAAATACGAGGTTTTGTATCCAACATGCTCTTGGAAGTCAAGTCGGAGGAGGGTGGAATCTATGTTTGCATCGTGACATAGGTGTACCGGTGGATGAAAGTGTTGGTGTAAGGTAAAATAATTATGGTCGAGACAAAAGTTGGAATTGAGATAGGGGTTGAGGTCAAAGTGCCTCTTATGCATACCTAAACATGGTATAGGGTTAAATGAATTATAGCAAGTGGATCGGTACCGAACGGATGTATGCAATTAAAATCTATATGTCTAGTAACTCCGTATAGGCGATCATATAAAGGGAATGATTTTAGATCGAAGCAATTTGATGAATTCCTTCTAAAAGTTCATATCAAAATAGTACTAGTTGATGAGAGTTACTTCAGAAACAAAAAAAAAAAAGTAAAAGTCGATTTTTTTTTGTTATTCTTTCAATTCAAATAAAATTGAACTGGATCTAATATGTATGAGTTGGCAAATCAGAATTTACATGGATAGAATTTCTAATGGGATCTCGAAAAGCAAGCAATTTTTGTTGGGCCTTTATCTTTTTTTTTTTTTTTTGTTTCATTAGGGTTTTTATTAGTTGGAACTTCTAGTTATCTTTATTCCCATCTCAGCAAATAGTTTTTTTTCCACAAAGAATCGTGATGTCTTTTTATGGGATCGCAGGCCTCTTTATTAGTTCCTATTTGTAGTGCACGAATTTTTGGAATGTAGGCAGTGATTATGATCAATTCGATAGAAAGTAGGGAATAGTATGTATTTTTCGTTGAGGTTTTTCTGAAAAAAATCGTCACATTCTTTTAGATTCTTTATGAAAGATATTCAGTCTATCAAAATAGAAGTTAAATAAGGTACTAATGCTGGTCTTGTCCTTCGTATAAAAATCAGAGGCGAGAGGAATAAAAGGTGTTCCTGTTGAAGATGTCTTGATTGTTGTACTTGTTGGTCATGACGATAATCTCAACTTTACAAATGTAAATATTACTCTTGAATTTAGTAAGATAATGAAGATTGGACCCACTAACCAAACTAAGAAGGATAATATTTTTTTCCATTGTATTCATAACTATAACCTTATCTTTCAAATACTAAAATGACCTTTGAACTATTATCCTATCTTTATCATTCTCCTTATTCAACACGAGAAGGAAGGTCATTGGTTTCCACATTATTATTAGTGTGTTGGTCCAGAAATTGCAGATTTTCAGTCACGTTCACATGTATGTCTTGTGGGGTAACTTCCATAGCGACAAAAGAAAAAGGAGGTTCCAACTAAAAAGGTTTCGTGGCTCCACTCCATTTCAAAGCCTTAACTTTGGGGCAAACCCTGTAACTATTTAAAGATAATTTCTAACAGATAAAACAGAGTTTAATAGCCTTGATGAAATAATAATCCAATACAAAATCATCCTTATTGTCGAAACCACCCCATTTTGGAAAAGGCGAGAATCGAACTTGGGTTTTGAAAATGAAAATAGGAGTCGCCACCAATCATTTTTGCTGAGGTGTGATCGGATCACCTCGAAAAGTAGTTGTTTTAAATAAACCATTTAATTTATCAAAACAATGATTTTGATCCACGAAATTCAGAGAAATAGGTTCGGGAGTCGGTTAAAAACGAGGAAGGGTTAGCATCCTCGATACGCCCAAAAAATTGGTACCTAATTGATTATCTAATATCTTGATGTCGAAAATTTGAAAAGATTTGAAAATACGATCTTCTTTAAAAGAACATGGACAGAACGAGAATGAATGATAAGACATACTCGTTTCGAAGAGATAAAATGTCGTACTCAGTAAGTTAGGGCACAACCTTTTGGACTCTCGAAACTAAGTTTGTCTCTTGACTTTAAAATTCAAATTCGAGTTCAAGAAGGATATCCCGTTATTTGACAAGTGAGAGACCGGAACTCAGTAAGTTAGGGCTCGATTTCTCTAAATTCCAAATAAGGGACGTTACCTTCATTTTTTAAAAAACGACTTATTTCAAGACCTCTAGGTGTCGTGGCCAGTAAGTTAGGGCACCACACCTCGAGTTCCCGAAAACAAGTATTTTATTCGAAACTTGATTGTGATTTAAAAAAGGCATTTCGTTATTTAGATTGAAGAAAAACCGAAACCTAGTAAGTTAGGGCACGATCTTCTCAAATCCTTAATACGAAATATCAACCATTTAAAAACTTGAGGCACCGGGTAAAAACGTGTAACACCCCAAACCCGGCCCATGCGTTTCGACCGGATCTGGCATGTCACAGCTTGTACTTTGAAAACCTTTGCTTTGTTGGTTTTTGAAATTTCGAGTTAATTAGACAATATTTAGGTAAATAAGCGGCATTTTAAAAATAAAACCTTGTATTAAGTATTATTAAGTATAAATAAACCTTATCATAAAATTCATAAGTTGCT
Source organism: Gossypium australe (assembly GCA_005393395.2). Taxonomy (NCBI): domain Eukaryota; kingdom Viridiplantae; phylum Streptophyta; class Magnoliopsida; order Malvales; family Malvaceae; genus Gossypium; species Gossypium australe. Next base: position 84,698,769 of record CM016618.1, on the reverse strand, counting down.
TAACATTGAAAACTCCTAAGTTGAATAAAAACTAGGGGCCTTATTACAGAAATATTCCCATAATGAAATAAAAATAAACTTAAAGAAACTCCAATTAACTTGTCGAAAAAAAAAAGAACTTGATGGCCCCTCGAGTCTGTCTCGGCTCCCATGTCCACGATCTACTGTTCATCTGGAAGAGTAGAGAAAAGGAAAGCGTGAGTCACAAAGACTCAGTGTATAAATCTCAAAACACACATCGACTTGAGCCCACAAACACATTATGGGCCCTGGCCCATACAGGAAGGCATCAATCATAATCACATAATAGCAATAAAGAATGAATAACCCAACCCATCCTAGGTTTCCATCTCTATACACCATCCCATACCAACCATCACACCGTGGGGATTTCTACAATCAACCCTCCATCCGCTACACACCAAAACGACAGCCGTACTACCTATTCCTATTAAGTAAGAATCATTAAACGTGGCATAGCCACCGATCACTATGTGACCTTACATTTAAATTATGTGGGATTTCTACCACCGATCACCAAGTGACCTATCATGCACTTCCCCTTCAATTATCATCATTCCCACCCCATGCATACATACATAAAGAAACATCAAGGAGACTTATATATTCTTCGATACACATAGGGAGTTCTATGTTTACGTACCTGGCATCCTTGCCTAACCCTTTTTAGGGTTCCATTCGACTGTCTATACAGCCCTATTCCGGCTTTTTAGCCCATAACATACATAAATAGATATACATACAGGTTTATCAGTAGTGTGTTAGAGATCTACACACCTGGTTACCAATAAAACGATGCTTTCTATGTCGACGCTATCCTTAGTCGACACTACTGCTATTTGCCTAAGGTGTTGTTCAGAAGCCGGTCCACAACCAATTGGCCAATCTCAAACAGCAGATACTGCTCGTTTCTTAAACTTAGGGATTCTTTCCTTTGCCTGATCCATATTTAATTTCATCAAATCCTTATCAGAGCTACTATAACAATATTTAATCCTTAATCCTCCTTATAGAGTTAAAATCATATATATATTGAACGAATTTAATAAAAATCTAGGGATAATCTTCTTACCTTAAAATCCCAAAATTGGAGACTTATGATTTTCGGCTTTTAGATCTAGTCGACTAAGCTTCCTTCAAATCCCGAATTGCCGCCCATCATAAAACCATTAACTATTAGCTTTCGGCTTTTGCCTTTCTAAAATAGATTATGAGAACTAATCAAAAATCGACTCTTACCTTAGCTTAGGAGATTCGGCTAGCACTAGGGAGAGGATTCGGCAATGCCAATGGAAGATTTAAATGCCGGAGGTATAGAACAATTCTTCAAATAGGATGAATAAAAGAAAAAGCGATGGAGGCTTCGACTTTTTAGAGAAATCGGCACAAGGAAAAAGAAAGTGGGGAGAAGTTTCGGCTTTTGAAGTAATTGAAGAAAGAAATTTGGAGAGGGAGAGGCTAGGGAATTTCGGCACTAACGGAGAGAATTTTAGGGTTTTCAATGTCAGAAACAAGGAGCTAGCCCCCCTATTTATAGATTTTTGACATCTACTGTTAAATACCGAAAACGCCCTTAAAATTTAAGCTAGAAGAGAGGAGAATTTCGGCACCCTCTATGCCATGCAGTAGCCGAATTTTACACTCCTCTAGGTGGTGGATTTTCGGCCAACACTTCCTTTGAAGATAAGCTCCTAACTTTTCTCCTTTTTATCTATGATATTATCACTTAAAAATCCACATAATTTTTCCTATTTTATAGCCTTGTAGCCGTCCACCTCTTACTAACCCTAATGCCAAATTTAACTCACTTAAATTAAAAGATCTGGGCCTCATTAAACTTAAATTTTGGGCCCCTAATTCCCTTGTGTGTGGCGTCACTTTTAATTCCCTTATAGTGCCACTTATTGTTGGGCCACAAGCCCATGTTTGGCATTTTAAACATAATTACCACCTTTTTAATTCTTTAATTAATCAAGGTCTTAGCCTAATCCTGAGCCTAATTTGGACCCCTATCACTTAAATTAACCTATTGTACCTATCCCTACACTAAATGCATAGGCCCATAAATTTAGGATGTTACAAAACAAATGCGACAAATAATGACGCGGAAAAACAATGTTATGCGCGAAAAGATATAACAGAAATGTTTATAAATTAATAACAATAAATAAACATAATAAAATATATAATAATAATATTCACATATAATGATAATAATAATAATAGTAATAATAATAATAATATTAGTAGTAGTAGTAGTAAGAATATATACAAGTAATAATACAGTAATAGTAGTAATTGACATAATAGTAGCATAATAATAATAACATAATAATCATACTAATAATAATAATAACAACGCAACATAATAATAATAATAATAATAATAATAATAATAATAATAATAATAATAATAATAATAATATAGTAATAATAATAAAATAATAATAATGATACAAAATATGTACAATATAATAAATGAACATAGTAATAATAATAATAATAATAATAATAATAATAATATGATAAATTAGTAATAATAAACAAATAATAAAAAAAAGGGAAGATTAAATTGGACCTAAAACAGAGTATTGGGGGCGAATTTGAAATAAAAGAAAAACGAGGGGACTTATTTACACGCGCGAAAGGACTGGGAGGACCGAAGAGGTAATAAACCCCTTTTGCCCAGACGCGAAGCAGCAGAGCGGACCAGATTGTGAACCAAAGAAATTATTGGGCCAAAATTAAAATAACGAAACCTAATTTAAAAAGATTGAAAACACGGAGGGACCAAAAGAGAAATTAGCCCAATCAACGAAAATGCGCGGATCCCCTGGTCGGGTCGGGTCGCACGCGCGGATCCTAGGCCAAACGACGCCGTTTTGGGCATCAATGGCCAGACCCAAAACGACGTCGTTTTGGGAGGTTATATAAGGGCCAAATTCTTGAAAAAAATCATTTTTCATTCATTCTAAAAAAAATTTCTTAATCCCCTTTCTTTTTCTTTGCAGGGTCTGCAGATTCCGGGGAAATTTCCGGCGCTCAGACCGCCACGTGCCGCCACCCTCCGTCGCGTCGGTGCACGCGGTGGCCGGAATTCGCAAGAAGGTAGATTTTTCCCTTTTTTATTATTTTTTGATATATTATATACTATTTTTTTTAAAAAAATGGGTTTTTGTATATAGTTTCGAAATAAAAAATAAAATAAAATAGAAAATAAACCTTCGAACTTTGTTTCGTGCTCTCTTCGATTGCTCGTTGTAAACTTGCGTTGATCCTAGTTTTTAGATGTTTGTAACTATTTTTGATTGAAATTTCTTGTGTATTCTCCTTCGATTGCCAAAAAAAAGACCCTTTTTACACTGTTTTTGCTTGGCTTTATAGCCCATTTTTTTCTTTTTTTTTTTTGCTCTCTGTTCCTCCTTTTTTATTCATTCTTTGCAGATGCTTTTAGGTAAATGGAGGTGCTAGTGGAAGCTATGGTGGCACACGAACGGCGCTTGATGGCCGACAGTGGTCAGTGGAGCAGAGGGGGCGCCATTTAAGGTAACCCTACGGTTTTTTTCTTCCATTTTTTGTTGTTTTTTGTTTTGGGTATTGGGCTGCTTGATATTGGGTTTGTCTTGTTTGGTTTATTTTGGGCCCGGGCAATTTGGGCCTTCTACAGCTGCCCCTCTTTGCTCATTATCGTGCAATGGGAATAGAGCAAAGACGTAAATGAGGACCAAATTTGCCCGGTCTTGCTGAGTCTTGATTTTTCGGTGCTCCCGTCTTTCAGGTAGCCTCGTCTCCATGGTTTTCCTGTTGCTTCGATCCGCTTCGCTGCAACCTTGAAAGATGATTATTGACTTTAATCTGCTCCTGAAACAACAGGACTGCCTGACTTGCTATCCTCAGTCTGTTCCTGAAACATCAGGATTACCAGACTTGCTGTCTTCAGTCTGCTCCTAAAACATCAGGACTGCCAAACTTGCTATCTTCAGTTTGCTCCCAAAACATCGGGACTGCCAAACTTGCCATCTTCAATCTGCTCCTAAAACATCAGGATGCCAGATTTGCTTTCTTCAATCTGTTCAATCTGCTCCTAAAACATCGGGATGCCAGATTTGCTTTCTTCAATCTGCTCCTAAAACATCAGAATGTCAGACCTGCTATCTTCAATCTGCTCCTAAAACATCAGGACGCCAGACTTGCTATCTTCAATCTGCTCTTAAAACATCAGGATGCCAAATTTGCTTGCTTCAATCTGCTCCTAAAACATCAGGATGCCAGACTTGCTTTCTTCAATCTGCTCCTAAAACATCAGGATGCCAGACTTGCTTTCTTCAATCTGCTCCTAAAACATCAGGATGCCAGACTTGCTTTTTTCAGTCTGCTCCTAAAACTTCAGGATGCCAGACTTGCTATCTTCAGTCTGCTCCTGAAACATCAGGATGCCAGACTTGCTTTCTTCAATCTACTCCTAAAACATCAAGATGCCAGACTTGCTTTCTTCAGTCTGCTCCTGAAACATCAGGATGCCAGATTTGCTTTCTTCAATCTGTTCCTAAAACCTCAGGATGCCACATCAGGTATCTCCAAACTGTTCCACTATCATCTCTAAGGAAAAAAATTTGAACTCGTTACGCCGTTCTTCGAGGAACTTGTCCTGTAGAATGGGTATATGCTTATTCTTAACGATTAGGATGCCATGATCAAAATGAGTCAAATGCCCCTATTTAGACATGCTATGATGCAAAAATGTTATGAGTATGGTTCCTATTTAAGGCGTTATCACTCATTTCATCCCTCAAAGTTCCATCTTTGCTCGTCTTGAAGCGTCATTTTCTTGCCTGAACGTTCTGCCCCTGTGACAACTTTAGGGCTCATGAATCCTAGGGACGTAAGTGATATATCATCTTCAACCCATCCCCCGGGAGGCACACTCTTCTGCCTACCCTCATTGTGACTTAAAGGACATAGGACTTGTTTCGATTTCGATCCATCCCCCCATAACTCGGTTTTTTCGAATCCCTTCCTGCCAAAAATTGGCCTGTCATACCGTGACCTGAGGATATGTTCTTATCTCTGTCACGACCGTTGGATTGGACAGAGAATTTAGAGAAATACTCTCTATTAAGGCTCTCATGTATCTCTGATCCGTATTCATGGAAATTTTAAACAATTGTCCTGTTTCAGTCTTCTGTTTTATCTAGAAATTTCCAAAGTAATATGCAGAACCTCTTTTGTGAAATTATTAGTGTCGTAACCATTTTTGACAAAACGGGAATCGACTTTAAAAAAGGGAGTCGCCACCGATCTGTTATTTGAGGTGCGATCGGGTCACCTTGAAATGGGATATTTTAATAAAGCATTTCGATTTATTAAAATAAATTTGGTCTACGAAATGTGAGAAAACAGGTTCGGGAGTCGGTTACGTGCGAGGAAGGATTAGCACCCTCGCAACGCCCAAAATCGGTACCGAATTGATTGATCAATGTCCCAATGTTAAAAACTTGAAAATACTTAGGAAAAAAAAAAGGAATAGGTTAATTGAGTCAGGATTGGATCTCAAGATTAACTCGTTTCAAAGAGAGTGAGGTTGTCATACCCAGCACGTTAGGATATGAAGCCTCTAAACTCTGTCGGCGAGATCATCTTTGATCTTCAAATCGTGCGAAGAAGGGTATTTGAATATTTAGTCGAACAAAAAAATCGACACCCAGCACGTTAGGATGTGATCTTTCGATCTTCTAAACACAAAAATATTGCCTTTATGAAAGAAATCAATTTTGTGTGGGGTAAAATGTAGCACGAATTTTGTGACAAAATGCAAAAAATAAAATATAATGCTAGCAAGCATATAGAACAAATATGTTAAATCCAAGTGATGATAAAATGAGTAAAACCAATATGCCACAAAGAATAATAAACGGGAAAGAATGATAAGCTAAGTAAAAGCTTTACGAGAAGACATGAGAATAAAATTAATAACAATAGTAATGACGATAATGTGATAATAATGAAATAACACTAAATATGTGCAATAGGCCAATATGAATATGATACTGATAACGAGATGATAATATTAATGCAAAGTATATATAATAATCCTAATAATAATAATAATAATAATGATAATAATAATAATAATAATAAGGATATGTACAAAACAATAATATAAATAAAGTATAATAGTGGTATATACATATATATATATATATAAAGATAAGCGGCAATAACAACACAAATACTAATAGTACAATATAATATAAATATAGCAATAATAATTATAATAATAAATGAAAATAAATAAATATATAAACATTTTAAATAAGTTGGAAATTAAATTGAAATGGGATTTAAACGACGAGGACCGAAATGTAGCACGCATCAGTTTACAGGGGTCAAAGTTGAAATTATAATAAACTTTAAAACGATGTCGTTTGGATTTAAACCACTGAAGATCTGTAGGACCGGATTGAGATGAGATATGAGTTTTGGGGCCGAATTTAAAATAAAGAAAGTTCAAAACCAACGGGGTTGAGAATAGTAAAATGCGGAGGGACCAGGATGGCAATTAGACCACTCGATAGAAATGCGCGGATCCTTCGGGTCACAAGCGGGTCGACGCGCGGACCTGAAGAGGGCTAAACGGCGTCGTTTAATCTCCAGTTTTAAAACTCAAAAAAAAATCCTTCTTTATTCATTTGCAGATTTGGTTTTTCAAAAACACAAAAAAAAAATGGCGTTCTCTCTCTCTCTCTCTCTCGGACCCGACGGTAGGACTTCCGTCCGTTTGTTCACCACAGACGGTGGCTGACCTTGCGGATCGGGGGGTTTTCTGACCCCTTTTCAAATAAGTCCGGAGGTAGGACTCTTTAAACCCACAAATCGACAGCAGAAACGCCCCCCTCTTTTTCATTTCAGATTCCAACCCCGGAGGGAAACCTTCGACGGCGGATCACGGGGCGAGGACGCGATCGTAGGGTAACCCCGGTGAGCCCTCTTCCTCTTTTCTTTTTATTACCTTTACAAATCTCTATATATTGACGAACCAATGAGTTTCGAAATAAAGAAGAAATGTAATCACCTTCTGCTTGTTCGGATCTGATTTTTTTCTCTTTGATTTTTTGGATTCAAAGTCTTTTTGTACTCTGTTTATTCCACAAATCAGAGGAAAAAGCCCCCTGTTTTCAAATATTTCCTATTCGGCTCCCCTTTGTGGTATTCGTTTACTTGTGCAGATTTGAAATAATAAACAAATAAAAAGAACAGTAAATGACGATAGAAAGACAAAAGTAAAATCAACCTTTTCAAATTTCTGGTTTCGACTTTTGATTGATTGTTGATGATTCGTAAAGGAGTACAAGAGTTCTGTTTTCTTTCTATTTGATTATCTCTTTTTTCTCCATTCTCTCAGTGCTTTTCAAAAATCATGAATCCCCCCCTCTTTTACAACGGTTTCGGTTTTTTTTTTATATAACTGATTTGCAGATTTTGTTTTTATCATTTTTTCTTGGTTTCTTTGCTTGTGCGCTGCTTCTTGTCTTCTTTCTGTTTGCAGGGTATGGCGATGGTGGAGGTGTGCAGGCGGCCGTTGGTCTGTGTGTAAAGTGCGCTTATGGGGTGATGGGCATGATGACGACCGAGACAGTGGACGATGGAGGCCGAGGTGCCTAGGGCATGCGACGGTCAGAAGCGCGAAGGCCGAGGCACCTAGGGAGCTGCTGTTGGGAAGCCAAAACGACGTCAGGGCGCGTGGGGAGCTAGACCGTTGAGCGCGTGGGGGGCACATGGTGGCCCAAGGGTCACGCGTGGGGGATGGGGAGGTTAGGAGGCGGCGCTGAGTGAGGGAACCCTAGGGTTTCCTTTCTGCCAAAATCTCCTAAGGTTTTGGGCTATTGGGCTGTAGTTTTGGGCTAGCTTGGAAATAGGTCATTTGGGTCTGTAAACTTGGGCTGATAGGTTAGGTTAAGTTTGGGCTTGTAATTGTAAATGGGCTGCCTTCTGTTGTAATTGGACATTTATTGGACTGATCTTATTTATTGGGTTTAATGTCATTACTTTTGAACTGCTATTTGTATTTGGGCTTGGTATTGCATTGGGTTTAATTTGTTTTATTTTTGGTATCGGTTTCTTAATGGGCCCCGGGTTTGATTGAGGATCCGGGCAAAATTTGGTTATTACAGCTGCCCCTCTTTGCTCATGGTCGTGAAACGAGAATAGAGCAAAGACAAAAGAAGAACCAATTTTGCCCGGTCTTGGTCTTCCCCACACCTCTTCGATCTTTACTGAATTCTATCGCTTTGATCCATTCCACCGCTACTTTTGCGAGACATGACCCGCGGCTTCAATTCACCTTTCCTCAATCTCGTTCATTCTTTTAGCTCGTTCCACATGACATCTTCGAGGAAACTTCGATCCTCAAGATAATGCCTGTAGCTTCATTTTGTCCTTGGTCAATCTTCTTCTTTTTTTTTTTTGAATCAACAGGAATTGAAAAGTAGAAATTGAAAATACCTTAGCGCGTGAAGATGCATCAACTCACCTCTCACAACATGAATTGATATTTTGAAAAGAAATGTAAAGACAGAAATTAAATACCTCGGCGTCCCCCGAGGCCCCAACTCACCTCTTCGCATTATGAGTTGATTTTTGAGCAGAAAATTAAAGACAGAAATTAAATACCTCGGCGTCTCCCGAGGCCCAACTCACCTCTTCGCATTATGAGTTGATTTTTGAACAGAAATTTAAAGACAGAAATTAAATACCTCAGCGTCTCCCGAGGCCCAACTCACCTCTTCATTATGAGTTGATTTTTGAACAGAAATTTAAAGACGGAAATTAAATACCTCGGCGTCTCCCGAGGCCCAACTCACCTCTTCATTATGAGTTGATTTTTGAACAGAAGTTTAAAGACAGAAATTAAATACCTCGGCGTCTCCCAAGGCCCAACTCACCTCTTCGTTATGAGCTGATTTTTGAACAGAAATTTAAAGACGGAAATTAAATACCTCGGCGTCTCCCGAGGCCCAACTCACCTCTTCATTATGAGTTGATTTTTGAACAGAAATTTAAAGACGGAAATTAAATACCTCGGCGTCTCCCGAGGCCCCAACTCACCTCTTCATTATGAGCTGATTTTAACAAAGATTGAAAGTGCGGCGTCTGGTGGGACTCGGATGTTTTCCTTCTCTTTGGTTCGGTACAATTATCGTCAAAGCTTCTTGCTTCACTGGTGTACCTATATGCGTCATGAGTGATGTTATCATGATATGCACGTGTTTGGTCTTAAATGCTCTTATGCCTTTATGATTATGTCATACGTCTTGGGTTCATTTGTCGTGTGTCTCTTTTTATTACGACTCTCCTGATGACTTATATTTATTGCTTCAACTTTTGACTTTTATCTCATGTTTCGTGCCCGTCCTCGAGTTTTATGAGTGATCGGTATTTCATGTATGTCCTCTTTTGCCCCTGTAACTTCAAGGTTCATCTTGTTGTGATCTGAGGGTGTAGGACTTGAATACCTTCCATTTATCCCACTGCGATTTTAGGACATAGGACTTGTCTCTTATTCAGCCCGATCTCTCGTTATTCAAAGGTACAGGACCTGTATCAGTTTCCTTTTAATGATCACTCTTCAGGTGACTCAACCAGACGCATGTGCGTGATGCTCGCATGAATGCAGAATGTCATTTCCATTCGAGAATGATTCTAGTTTTGCACTTGGGTTAACAACGCCCATTTTCTGTCAGGATTGTGTTACTGACGCGATACCTTGTCATTTTTCAATCCTCTTAATTTGGACTCATATATTTCCAAACTTTGAGCTCGGTGAATCTTAAGCAACAATCTTGCTTCAGAATCCTGTATTGTTTAGAGGTTTCCAGAGTAATATGCAATACTCCTTTTACGAAAGTATTATTAGTCCATTAATCGTTATTTCAATGCCGAAATGCTCAAAAGGACCATACTGATGGACGAAATGGGAATTTATTGGGAGTACAGCTCGAATCCAACAAGTTAATCAAAACTAGCATATGTAATGAGGAAGCAAATTTATTTAGTGTGTACTTTGAAAATAAAATGATAGCAGACTCGAAATGTGTACAATGGTAACTGGGTGCCCCAGATATCGCAGCTTGAGCTTCTCTGTTCGAACTTCTTGAGGACCTTTCTAAATTCAATATGTGTGTAGGGGATCCGGAGTACTTTGTCGATGCCCCCAAGGCGCAACATTCTTCTTCATTGTTATTTCTGCTACTGTATGCCCCATCAAAATCTGAGTTGCCCTTTTTGGGTTTTCAACTCAAACCCACCTTTGGTCTCAAAGCGCCCTTTTTGCAGGTTTTCGCTTTGGCCTCTCCTTTTTCTTCTTTTTCTTTCTTCTCGTTTTTTTTTTAAAAATCAGACAATACCCTTGTTTCCCTAGATCAGGCCTTCTTTACTGCCTAAGGTCCTTCCTGGCTTGGCGTCTTCTTTCCTCTGAAGTCCTTGTTGCATGGGAGAGGATCTTCCTCAAGGCCCTATCATGAAATTTTCTAAGGCGATCCTTTTCATCGTAAACTCGTTTCCTCTTGATCGTGACAGATAGCTCTCAACATTGTCCCTTCAAATTCACTTGATCACATCGGGATTGGATCTATTTCGCCTCATCCAACTTTAGCTCAGCCCGTGCCCCAAAAGTGGGTTTTGACTTTACTGGGCAAAACTTAACGAGGGGGCGTTGCCCCAACGAAGATCCCGATCGATGTTCAACGAGCAAAAAAAGGGTAAACGTGACTTTTATACGCCAACATCCACAAGTTTAGGTCATCTTCCTAGCAATCTTTGTTTTGTTGCCCTCCCGTCTTCCTCTTCTTTTTTTTTTTAGGCTATGACCTGGCACTTGATTTTTTGAGAAGACCGCCAACTTTTGACATTGTGTGGTTAGATATGATCTTTTCGTCCTTGGTTAATATATATTTTTTTATGACCATCGACTTTGTAATATTGGCATATGAAGCGACCTTCACCCTTTCAGTGGGGTAACCCACGACCATGAACATGAATCAATGTTGGCTAAAGCTTTTGAGGAGACTGGCTTAATAACGTCCCTGCCCCACGTGTAGACAAGGAAGGGGCACATAAGTGCTGCCCTTCTCGATTTGGCGTTTAATGCAATTTTCCTTTCTAGGTAGGTCAGTAGCTCGAACCTCCGGACTGGCTTAGTCAGGGTAGAACCATCAGCATCTGATCTTCGAATATCTTCATGGACTTCTTCTGTGGCTTAGCTTTGACAGCATACTCAATGATTCCCTGCCCTGACCTTCGGTGAGCTAAGTTTCCTCCATTCGTTAGCTCGTATTGTCCGCTGCCACTTCATAGGGCAGGGTCTATCATTCTTAATAAGTCCCGAAATAAGTCGCGATCTATGTCATCTTCCAAGTTCTTAGATCCCTCTAGACACATATTTCCTTGAAGGGGAGTCAATAACAGTGTCGCTCATGTCATTGATATCTGGGGACCCATTGTGGGTGTGAAGGTAGAAAATCCAAAGAATAAATGATTCTAGGGATGATTATTGGTATAATGTGGTCATGAATAAAAAATGCAGAAATGTGCGGAGTAAAATGTTAACGTTTAATTAGGACGATGCATTTAATTGAAATAACAATTCTGGAAACAAGCCCATTCCACAAAAGGACTCTTGTTGCCTCTAGGCTTAAAGCAACAAGCATGTTTTGAACATTACTCTAGATTAGCTAAAATACATGGATCTCTCCGCAGTCTCATTGTTCAAAACAATCCCGGGCGGATAGGAGCGTATCATTGAAACTTCTTTGATCGCGTCATCCCTTTTTGTTGCTGCGCTCACGTTCCTTTCAAGGTAGTTAGGACACAGATTCCCTATCGAACTACCAGTACCATCAAATCGTAAAACCCCTGCATCAATAAGTCCTTGTACCCTTTTCTTGAAAGCTATACAATCTTCTGTAGAATGCCCCTGGTTCCCAGCGTGATACATGCATCAAGTGTTAGGATCATACCATTTCGGGTATGGAGGTTTCAATGGTGCCATATAGTGTGGCGATATTAATTGTTTTTCAAACAGTTTCAGGTACAGTTCCTCGCATGAGACAGGGATAGGGGTGAGTCGAGGTTTTTCAAGATTGGGTCTCGCCGGTCTTTGTTCATTTTTGAGTTGGTTTGGAGCAGGTGTGTTATTAGGTGGGAACACGGTGAATGGATTTTGGTCGTCCCTACCTGTACCGCCCATTTCCTTTCTCTTAGGGGTCTTCCATGTCCGCTCTCTCCTTTCTTTTGCCTCTGTTTGGACCATTGGTTTAGTCCGGTCCTCCTTAGGGTTAAAACACAAGCCCATTGGGAAGTTTGACAGGGTTGAGGTATTGGTCTGACGTTGGGGTCCGATAATGATGGGTGTCCCTCGCGACTGCGGGTCTGGTTGAGTTGGGGTATTCCTCGGGGAATAACAATTTGTTCATCATCATCCGCACTGCCGACCACTGGGCCACTCCTCTTTTCAAGTCTTTCGGCGAGTAGTTGGGCTAACTGGCGCATCATATTCATTTGATCTTGCATATCCCGTTGAATTTCGGCCAACTGTTCTTGCATCAGTACTTGCCTTTGCTCTAATCTCTCCAACCTTTGTTCCATATCTTCTAGGTTAACTGGAATAATTTCACCTAATTAGGGTTTCTCCACAAGTTTTGATGCATGCAATAGATGCATGGAATGCAAAATGCATGAGATGCAAAATGCATGAAATGCAAAATGCATGAAATGCAATGCAAAATGAATGCAAAAGAAAGAGAGGCATTGATTATGAATTCGATTCCTATTAGAAGAACTTGTCTAGAAAGTGTGTTCTCTTAATAAAATGGACCGCATATACAGCCTCTTCCTCGTAGTTCAGGCGAAATCACCAAACTTCTTCTTCGTTCTCGAATATTACGACGTGTCCCGCCTCTTCTAGCTCTTTGTTTGCTTGGTCCAAGTGGCTCTTCAGCACTCACTTACCTTTGGTGACGCACTCACTTACCTTTGGTGACGCTAATAATCTTCTGATGACTTCAGACAAATCCCCTTTTTTGTGTTCGGATGTTATGGTTATGTCCCGTAAACTTCCTTAGTGGACGTCTTTTCTAGCTCTTTGTTGCTTGACCTAGGTCGTACCTTACCTTCCGCGGTGCTCATAATCTTCTGATGACTCCTGAACAGTCCTTGTTGGTTTGCATCTTCATACAAGTCTTCTTCTTCTTATCCAGAAGTTATGGACATGTCCTATGAACTTTCTTAGTAGGTGTCTCTTCTAACTTTTTTTTTGCTCGATCTAGGCCATATCTTATCACTCACGTGTCCTCCGTGGTGCTCATAATCTTCGGATGGTTCCCGAACAATCCTTGTCGGCTTGAATCTTCATACAATGCCTTGCTTTGTTGTTTACGTAGGCCATGTTCAGCTCTATTTTATTAAGTAGCACATTTTCTTATGACATATTCTCCCATTTAGCAATCAAATGCGAATTGAAACCCCCTTTCTAAGATGATGTAATGCAATGCTAATGCATAGAATGAATGCAAAAGAGGTGTCAACTCTGATTCAATTCCCCATAGAAAACTTCCTTAGATGACAAAGCTCTTTACATAAAAGAGGTTACAAAAACGGCCTTGCTCTAACACCTAAGGCTTTAATCTTTGTCAGTAGGGAAGCTAATTCTCGCCCACGATCCGACTGTGTCTCGAATTGTATGCTCAATATGTCGGCTTGTATAGCTAGAGTTTGTAAATACTCAGCTATCTCTCGTATTCGGATTATAGCCTCCCCTATGAGGTAATCTCTATCCCTGACTTGATTCTGGGAATGGTACAGCTCCGCTTTCCTTCGTTCTTCGTTCTCTTTTAAATGCCCAATATGATTTTGACAGTGCAGTAGCTCCATTTCTAACTCTTCAGTCCTCTTTTTCATCTCTTCGATTCTACTCAGACTTGCTTTTAACTCTCTCGCTGAGTTACGGTTTCGATAATGGTCGAGGGACTTTTCTAACTCTGACGCCCTTGTCTTCAATTCGTTTCTTCTATTCTGGCCTTCTGATATTTGCTTTTCTAGGATCTCATTTTGAACCTTCATTTCTCGAAATTTCTTTTCCCATTGCTCGGATTTAGCTCTTTCTTCTTGCAACTCTTGTCGCCATTGGCTCGAAGGCTTTCCTAGTCCAGCAGTTCTCATCGAGAGGCGCATCTTTTTGTAGTCCCCCTTTAAGCTATCCAATTTTTCTTCGGCTTTGCTCTTCCCCTTCTGCACCTTTTCCGTCTCTGATTTCTGTATCTCTACATTTAACTTCAAAAACATCTTTTCTTCCCCCAACTGCTCGATTCTCTTTTCGAGCTCTGAACTTCGCTGTAAGAAATCTCACTTTATAACTTCTAATTCTGTTGGTATCACTTGCAACCGTTCCTCCAAAGACTGAGCATTATCTAAGCTTGGTCCCGGGATATTATTATTGATTCTCTTGCTTAGCCATGCTTTGTATTCAGAAGTTACCGTTTCGCCCGCAGCTAGCCTCTTCATTCGATATGTTTGTTTCCAAGCATTTGTCGTTTCTTTGATCTTCTTCTTGTATCCCTCTCCCGTATAAGAGAACTCACTTTGGTTTAACCCATGTGTTGCCGGCACGAACTGTCTAGACTGGTATTGTCTCGCCGCTAGCAATGGGGCATACCCGATGGCTCCCCAAATTCCGGGTAGAGGTACCCAATTGAAGTCTCCACATCTATAAAGTATCTCTCCAGGCATCATCCAGGGAGCTCTCCACTCAACGTCTTTTCCTTGAAGGTTCTGAAAAATTGCCATCCATCCCTCTTCTGTTACGTCCTCTCTTCTTGACATAGCTGCTTCCTCTTTTATTGGAGAATAGTCTCTATGAAAAGGTCGATAAGAGACTCTGTCCATCTTCCAAAAATGTCCGTGAAACCATACCATCAATAGCTGGGCGCATCCGATAAACCTTCCCTCTCCCGCTCTTCTGCATGCATTTAGCGATCTGAAAGTTTCCGCGAGAATCGCTGGGACAGGTGTGACTTGCTTATCCAATCGATCGAATAGATCCACCACCGCTTCATCTAGTGCCTTAGAGCTTTTGGGAAGATGACTAAACCGTAAAGGCTTAGGGCGAAAATATCAACCTTCCTTCCCACGTCAGGGTGTGTCGAAATCAGATCCCTTAAATCCACCTAAGGAAAGCATCTCCCTTCACCCTTTTGCTGAATCTTGGCTGAGATCCACTGCTCACTCATTCCCGTAATCTTCATCAACTTCTTTGCCAAAGGAGGGACATAAGCAGGCCTAATATAGACCTTATCGACTTGCATCTCGGGAATACGAAGCAAAGCGGTGTATTCTTCTATTGTTGGCACCAAATCCACCTCCCCAAAAGTGAAACAGCTGTATGCGGAATTCCAAAATTGGAACATAGCCCGAAACAAGTGTTTATCTATTTTGACATCCAACAAGTGAGATATATCACCATAGCGGCGGTAGAATATCTGTTTGGCTTCGTCTTCCCAATGGGTCCAGATATCCCGCAACTCTCGAAGCTCATTTTGCGTCACGCTAACACGGGTAAAGTCCCACAGTTCTGACGTATGACCCTCGACTAAGCTATCTCCTTCCCCGGATTGCAACTTTTCTGACCATGTGCGCACGGCCGCATTGTCCTCTACTTTATCAAGAAAGTCGTTTTCCATAGCAAACTTCCTATTTCGGCAACCGAGCAGAAATTGACACCTCTACTATATGGAATGTCATGCAAATCAACAAACAAAAACAAGTTAGTACTGCACCGTCAAACAAGCAGAATATCAATAAACGCTTATCCGGGTAACTATTTCGACATTATGCCTAGGGTAGGCTCTAGGGCTCCTATATGGGGTTTAGTTCTACAGAGGGGTACCTGAACCAGCAGATTCCTCGATCCTCACCCATTATAGGCTCATACAGACCAAGTTCGGTTCAGGGGGATACATTTCCCTACGGCCATGCGGAGGTGAAAACCTCACGAAACACGTAGGTACGTATGTCTCCCGGAAGCAATCCACTAGCCCATGCGGAGGTGAAAACCTCACGAAAGCTTAGTTTCTTACTTCCACTTAAAGGTGTGACCGACGGTCATGCAATGTAATGCCAAAATATTTCACGGGACTCGACACCATGGCACAAACGAATGCATCAAAAAGAAACATGATTTTTCAAAGACGATTTTCAAATTTTCGATCAATGGGACAAAAATTAATCAATTTGCGGCCTGACTCTCGAGGTCCCCAGTGGAGTCGCCAAGCTGTCGTAACCATTTTTGACAAAACGGGAATCGACTTTAAAAAAGGGAGTCGCCACCGATCTGTTATTTGAGGTGCGATCGGGTCACCTTGAAATGGGATATTTTAATAAAGCATTTCGATTTATTAAAATAAATTTGGTCTACGAAATGTGAGAAAACAGGTTCGGGAGTCGGTTACGTGCGAGGAAGGATTAGCACCCTCGCAACGCCCAAAATCGGTACCGAATTGATTGATCAATGTCCCAATGTTGAAAACTTGAAAATACTTAGGAAAAAAAAAGGAATAGGTTAATTGAGTCAGGATTGGATCTCAAGATTAACTCGTTTCAAAGAGAGTGAGGTTGTCATACCCAGCACGTTAGGATATGAAGCCTCTAAACTCTGTCGGCGAGATCATCTTTGATCTTCAAATCGTGCGAAGAAGGGTATTTGAATATTTAGTCGAACAAAAAAATCGACACCCAGCACGTTAGGATGTGATCTTTCGATCTTCTAAACACAAAAATATTGCCTTTATGAAAGAAATCAATTTTGTGTGGGGTAAAATGTAGCACGAATTTTGTGGCAAAATGTAGAAAATAAAATATAATGCTAGCAAGCATATAGAACAAATATGTTAAATCCAAGTGATGATAAAATGAGTAAAACCAACATGCCACAAAGAATAATAAACGGGAAAGAATGATAAGCTAAGTGAAAGCTTTACGAGAAGACAGGAGAATAAAATTAATAACAATAGTAATGACGATAATGTGATAATAATGAAATAACACTAAATATGTGCAATAGGCCAATATGAATATGATACTGATAACGAGATGATAATATTAATGCAAAGTATATATAATAATCCTAATAATAATAATAATAATAATAATGATAATAATAATAATAATAATAAGGATATGTACAAAACAATAATATAAATAAAGTATAATAGTGGTATATACATATATATATATAAAGATAAGCGGCAATAACAACACAAATACTAATAGTACAATATAATATAAATATAGCAATAATAATTATAATAATAATAAATGAAAATAAATAAATATATAAACATTTTAAATAAGTTGGAAATTAAATTGAAATGGGATTTAAACGACGAGGACCGAAATGTAGCACGCATCAGTTTACAGGGGTCAAAGTTGAAATTATAATAAACTTTAAAATGATGTCGTTTGGATTTAAACCACTGAAGATCTGTAGGACCGGATTGAGATGAGATATGAGTTTTGGGGCCGAATTTAAAATAAAGAAAGTTCAAAACCAACGGGGTTGAGAATAGTAAAATGCGGAGGGACCAGGATGGCAATTAGACCACTCGATAGAAATGCGCGGATCCTTCGGGTCACAAGCGGGTCGACGCGCGGACCTGAAGAGGGCTAAACGGCGTCGTTTAATCTCCAGTTTTAAAACCCAAAAAAAAAATCCTTCTTTATTCATTTGCAGATTTGGTTTTTCAAAAACACAAAAAAAAATGGCGTTCTCTCTCTCTCTCTCTCGGACCCGACGGTAGGACTTCCGTCCGTTTGTTCGCCGCAGACGGTGGCTGACCTTGCGGATCGGGGGGTTTTCTGACCCCTTTTCAAATAAGTCCGGAGGTAGGACTCTTTAAACCCACAAATCGACAGCAGAAACGCCCCCCTCTTTTTCATTTCAGATTCCAACCCCGGAGGGAAACCTTCGACGGCGGATCACGGGGCGAGGACGCGATCGTAGGGTAACCCCGGTGAGCCCTCTTCCTCTTTTCTTTTTATTACCTTTACAAATCTCTATATATTGACGAACCAATGAGTTTCGAAATAAAGAAGAAATGTAATCACCTTCTGCTTGTTCGGATCTGATTTTTTTCTCTTTGATTTTTTGGATTCAAAGTCTTTTTGTACTCTGTTTATTCCACAAATCAGAGGAAAAAGCCCCCTGTTTTCAAATATTTCCTATTCGGCTCCCCTTTGTGGTATTCGTTTACTTGTGCAGATTTGAAATAATAAACAAATAAAAAGAACAGTAAATGACGATAGAAAGACAAAAGTAAAATCAACCTTTTCAAATTTCTGGTTTCGACTTTTGATTGATTGTTGATGATTCGTAAAGGAGTACAAGAGTTCTGTTTTCTTTCTATTTGATTATCTCTTTTTTCTCCATTCTCTCAGTGCTTTTCAAAAATCATGAATCCCCCCTCTTTTACAACGGTTTCGGTTTTTTTTTATATAACCGATTTGCAGATTTTCTTTTTATCATTTTTTCTTGGTTTCCTTGCTTGTGCGCTGCTTCTTGTCTTCTTTCTGTTTGCAGGGTATGGCGATGGTGGAGGTGTGCAGGCGGCCGTTGGTCTGTGTGTAAAGTGCGCTTATGGGGTGATGGGCATGATGACGACCGAGACAGTGGACGATGGAGGCCGAGGTGCCTAGGGCATGCGACGGTCAGAAACGCGAAGGCCGAGGCACCTAGGGAGCTGCTGTTGGGAAGCCAAAACGACATCAGGGCGCGTGGGGAGCTAGACCGTTGAGCGCGTGGGGGGCACATGGTGGCCCAAGGGTCACGCGTGGGGGATGGGGAGGTTAGGAGGCGGCGCTGAGTGAGGGAACCCTAGGGTTTCCTTTTTGCCAAAATCTCCTAAGGTTTTGGGCTATTGGGCTGTAGTTTTGGGCTAGCTTGGAAATAGGTCATTTGAGTCTGTAAACTTGGGCTGATAGGTTAGGTTAAGTTTGGGCTTGTAATTGTAAATGGGCTGCCTTCTGTTGTAATTGGACATTTATTGGACTGATCTTATTTATTGGGTTTAATGGTCATTACTTTTGAACTGCTATTTGTATTTGGGCTTGGTATTGCATTGGGTTTAATTTGTTTTATTTTTGGTATCGGTTTCTTAATGGGCCCCGGGTTTGATTGAGGATCCGGGTAAAATTTGGTTATTACAGCTGCCCCTCTTTGCTCATGGTCGTGAAACGAGAATAGAGCAAAGACAAAAGAAGAACCAATTTTGCCCGGTCTTGGTCTTCCCCACACCTCTTCGATCTTTACTGAATTCTATCGCTTTGATCCATTCCACCGCTACTTTTGCGAGACATGACCCGCGGCTTCAATTCACCTTTCCTCAATCTCGTTCATTCTTTTAGCTCGTTCCACATGACATCTTCGAGGAAACTTCGATCCTCAAGATAATGCCTGTAGCTTCATTTTGTCCTTGGTCAATCTTCTTCTTTTTTTTTTTTTTGAATCAACAGGAATTGAAAAGTAGAAATTGAAAATACCTTAGCGCGTGAAGACGCATCAACTCACCTCTCGCAACATGAATTGATATTTTGAAAAGAAATGTAAAGACAGAAATTAAATACCTCGGCGTCCCCCGAGGCCCCAACTCACCTCTTCGCATTATGAGTTGATTTTTGAGCAGAAAATTAAAGACAGAAATTAAATACCTCGGCGTCTCCTGAGGCCCAACTCACCTCTTCGCATTATGAGTTGATTTTTGAACAGAAATTTAAAGACAGAAATTAAATACCTCAGCGTCTCCCGAGGCCCAACTCACCTCTTCATTATGAGTTGATTTTTGAACAGAAATTTAAAGACGGAAATTAAATACCTCGGCGTCTCCCGAGGCCCAACTCACCTCTTCATTATGAGTTGATTTTTGAACAGAAATTTAAAGACAGAAATTAAATACCTCGGCGTCTCCCAAGGCCCAACTCACCTCTTCGTTATGAGCTGATTTTTGAACAGAAATTTAAAGACGGAAATTAAATACCTCGGCGTCTCCCGAGGCCCAACTCACCTCTTCATTATGAGTTGATTTTTGAACAGAAATTTAAAGACGGAAATTAAATACCTCGGCGTCTCCCGAAACTCACCTCTTCATTATGAGCTGATTTTAACAAAGATTGAAAGTGCGCGTCTGGTGGGACTCGGATGTTTTCCTTCTCTTTGGTTCGGTACAATTATCGTCAAAGCTTCTTGCTTCACTGGTGTACCTATATGCGTCATGAGTGATGTTATCATGATATGCACGTGTTTGGTCTTAAATGCTCTTATGCCTTTATGATTATGTCATACGTCTTGGGTTCATTTGTCGTGTGTCTCTTTTTATTACGACTCTCCTGATGACTTATATTTATTGCTTCAACTTTTGACTTTTATCTCATGTTTCGTGCCCGTCCTCGAGTTTTATGAGTGATCGGTATTTCATGTATGTCCTCTTTTGCCCCTGTAACTTCAAGGTTCATCTTGTTGTGATCTGAGGGTGTAGGACTTGAATACCTTCCATTTATCCCACTGCGATTTTAGGACATAGGACTTGTCTCTTATTCAGCCCGATCTCTCGTTATTCAAAGGTACAGGACCTGTATCAGTTTCCTTCTAATGATCACTCTTCAGGTGACTCAACCAGACGCATGTGCGTGATGCTCGCATGAATGCAGAATGTCATTTCCATTCGAGAATGATTCTAGTTTTGCACTTGGGTTAACAACGCCCATTTTCTGTCAGGATTGTGTTACTGACGCGATACCTTGTCATTTTTCAATCCTCTTAATTTGGACTCATATATTTCCAAACTTTGAGCTCGGTGAATCTTAAGCAACAATCTTGCTTCAGAATCCTGTATTGTTTAGAGGTTTCCAGAGTAATATGCAATACTCCTTTTGCGAAAGTATTATTAGTCCATTAATCGTTATTTCAATGCCGAAATGCTCAAAAGGACCATACTGATGGACGAAATGGGAATTTATTGGGAGTACAGCTCGAATCCAACAAGTTAATCAAAACTAGCATATGTAATGAGGAAGCAAATTTATTTAGTGTGTACTTTGAAAATAAAATGATAGCAGACTCGAAATGTGTACAATGGTAACTGGGTGCCCCAGATATCGCAGCTTGAGCTTCTCTGTTCGAACTTCTTGAGGACCTTTCTAAATTCAATATGTGTGTAGGGGATCCGGAGTACTTTGTCGATGCCCCCAAGGCGCAACATTCTTCTTCATTGTTATTTCTGCTACTGTATGCCCCATCAAAATCTGAGTTGCCCTTTTCGGGTTTTCAACTCAAACCCACCTTTGGTCTCAAAGCGCCCTTTTTGCAGGTTTTCGCTTTGGCCTCTCCTTTTTCTTCTTTTTCTTTCTTCTCGTTTTTTTTTTAAATCAGACAATACCCTTGTTTCCCTAGATCAGGCCTTCTTTACTGCCTAAGGTCCTTCCTGGCTTGGCGTCTTCTTTCCTCTGAAGTCCTTGTTGCATGGGAGAGGATCTTCCTCAAGGCCCTATCATGAAATTTTCTAAGGCGATCCTTTTCATCGTAAACTCGTTTCCTCTTGATCGTGACAGATAGCTCTCAACATTGTCCCTTCCAATTCACTTGATCACATCGGGATTGGATCTATTTCGCCTCATCCAACTTTAGCTCAGCCCGTGCCCCAAAAGTGGGTTTTGACTTTACTGGGCAAAACTTAACGAGGGGGCGTTGCCCCAACGAAGATCCCGATCGATGTTCAACGAGCAAAAAAAGGGTAAACGTGACTTTTATATGCCAACATCCACAAGTTTAGGTCATCTTCCTAGCAATCTTTGTTTTGTTGCCCCCCCCGTCTTCCTCTTCTTTTTTTTTTTAGGCTATGACCTGGCACTTGATTTTTTGAGAAGACCGCCAACTTTTGACATTGTGTGGTTAGATATGATCTTTTCGTCCTTGGTTAATATATATTTTTTTTATGACTATCGACTTTGTAATATTGGCATATGAAGCGACCTTCACCCTTTCAGTGGGGTAACCCACGACCATGAACATGAATCAATGTTGGCTAAAGCTTTTGAGGAGACTGGCTTAATAACGTCCCTGCCCCACGTGTAGACAAGGAAGGGGCACATAAGTGTTGCCCTTCTCGATTTGGCGTTTAATGCAATTTTCCTTTCTAGGTAGGTCAGTAGCTCGAACCTCCGGACTGGCTTAGTCAGGGTAGAACCATCAGCATCTGATCTTCGAATATCTTCATGGACTTCTTCTGTGGCTTAGCTTTGACAGCATACTCAATGATTCCCTGCCCTGACCTTCGGTGAGCTAAGTTTCCTCCATTCGTTAGCTCGTATTGTCCGCTGCCACTTCATAGGGCAGGGTCTATCATTCTTAATAAGTCCCGAAATAAGTCGCGATCTCTGTCATCTTCCAAGTTCTTAGATCCCTCTAGACACATATTTCCTTGAAGGGGAGTCAATAACAGTGTCGCTCATGTCATTGATATCTGGGGACCCATTGTGGGTGTGAAGGTAGAAAATCCAAAGAATAAATGATTCTAGGGATGATTATTGGTATGATGTGGTCATAAATAAAAAATGCAGAAATGTGCGGAGTAAAATGTTAACGTTTAATTAGGACGATGCATTTAATTGAAATAACAATTCTGGAAACAAGCCCATTCCACAAAAGGACTCTTGTTGCCTCTAGGCTTAAAGCAACAAGCATGTTTTGAACATTACTCTAGATTAGCTAAAATACATGGATCTCTCCGCAGTCTCATTGTTCAAAACAATCCCGGGCGGATAGGAGCGTATCATTGAAACTTCTTTGATCGCGTCATCCCTTTTTGTTGCTGCGCTCACGTTCCTTTCAAGGTAGTTAGGACACAGATTCCCTATCGAACTACCAGTACCATCAAATCGTAAAACCCCTGCATCAATAAGTCCTTGTACCCTTTTCTTGAAAGCTATACAATCTTCTGTAGAATGCCCCTGGTTCCCAGCGTGATACATGCATCTAGTGTTAGGATCATACCATTTCGGGTATGGAGGTTTCCATGGTGCCATATAGTGTGGCGATATTAATTGTTTTTCAAACAGTTTCAGGTACAGTTCCTCGCATGAGACAGGGATAGGGGTGAGTCGAGGTTTTTCAAGATTGGGTCTCGCCGGTCTTTGTTCATTTTTGAGTTGGTTTGGAGCAGGTGTGTTATTAGGTGGGAACACGGTGAATGGATTTTGGTCGTCCCTACCTGTACCGCCCATTTCCTTTCTCTTAGGGGTCTTCCATGTCCGCTCTCTCCTTTCTTTTGCCTCTGTTTGGACCATTGGTTTAGTCCGGTCCTCCTTAGGGTTAAAACACAAGCCCATTGGGAAGTTTGACAGGGTTGAGGTATTGGTCTGACGTTGGGGTCCGATAATGATGGGTGTCCCTCGCGACTGCGGGTCTGGTTGAGTTGGGGTATTCCTCGGGGAATAGACAATTTGTTCATCATCATCCGCACTGCCGACCACTGGGCCACTCCTCTTTTCAAGTCTTTCGGCGAGTAGTTGGGCTAACTGGCGCATCATATTCATTTGATCTTGCATATCCCGTTGAATTTCGGCCAACTGTTCTTGCATCAGTACTTGCCTTTGCTCTAATCTCTCCAACCTTTGTTCCATATCTTCTAGGTTAACTGGAATAATTTCACCTAATTAGGGTTTCTCCACAAGTTTTGATGCATGCAATAGATGCATGGAATGCAAAATGCATGAGATGCAAAATGCATGAAATGCAAAATGCATGAAATGCAATGCAAAATGAATGCAAAAGAAAGAGAGGCATTGATTATGAATTCGATTCCTATTAGAAGAACTTGTCTAGAAAGTGTGTTCTCTTAATAAAATGGACCGCATATACAGCCTCTTCCTCGTAGTTCAGGCGAAATCACCAAACTTCTTCTTCGTTCTCGAATATTACGACCGTGTCCCGCCTCTTCTAGCTCTTTGTTTGCTTGGTCCAAGTGGCTCTTCAGCACTCACTTACCTTTGGTGACGCACTCACTTACCTTTGGTGACGCTAATAATCTTCTGATGACTTCAGACAAATCCCCTTTTTTGTGTTCGGATGTTATGGTTATGTCCCGTAAACTTCCTTAGTGGACGTCTTTTCTAGCTCTTTGTTGCTTGACCTAGGTCGTACCTTACCTTCCGCGGTGCTCATAATCTTCTGATGACTCCTGAACAGTCCTTGTTGGTTTGCATCTTCATACAAGTCTTCTTCTTCTTATCCAGAAGTTATGGACATGTCCTATGAACTTTCTTAGTAGGTGTCTCTTCTAACTTTTTTTTTGCTCGATCTAGGCCATATCTTATCACTCACGTGTCCTCCGTGGTGCTCATAATCTTCGGATGGTTCCCGAACAATCCTTGTCGGCTTGAATCTTCATACAATGCCTTGCTTTGTTGTTTACGTAGGCCATGTTCAGCTCTATTTTATTAAGTAGCACATTTTCTTATGACATATTCTCCCATTTAGCAATCAAATGCGAATTGAAACCCCCTTTCTAAGATGATGTAATGCAATGCTAATGCATAGAATGAATGCAAAAGAGGTGTCAACTCTGATTCAATTCCCCATAGAAAACTTCCTTAGATGACAAAGCTCTTTACATAAAAGAGGTTACAAAAACGGCCTTGCTCTAACACCTAAGGCTTTAATCTTTGTCAGTAGGGAAGCTAATTCTCGCCCACGATCCGACTGTGTCTCGAATTGTATGCTCAATATGTCGGCTTGTATAGCTAGAGTTTGTAAATACTCAGCTATCTCTCGTATTCGGATTATAGCCTCCCCTATGAGGTAATCTCTATCCCTGACTTGATTCTGGGAATGGTACAGCTCCGCTTTCCTTCGTTCTTCGTTCTCTTTTAAATGCCCAATATGATTTTGACAGTGCAGTAGCTCCATTTCTAACTCTTCAGTCCTCTTTTTCATCTCTTCGATTCTACTCAGACTTGCTTTTAACTCTCTCGCTGAGTTACGGTTTCGATAATGGTCGAGGGACTTTTCTAACTCTGACGCCCTTGTCTTCAATTCGTTTCTTCTATTCTGGCCTTCTGATATTTGCTTTTCTAGGATCTCATTTTGAACCTTCATTTCTCGAAATTTCTTTTCCCATTGCTCGGATTTAGCTCTTTCTTCTTGCAACTCTTGTCGCCATTGGCTCGAAGGCTTTCCTAGTCCAGCAGTTCTCATCGAGAGGCGCATCTTTTTGTAGTCCCCCTTTAAGCTATCCAATTTTTCTTCGGCTTTGCTCTTCCCCTTCTGCACCTTTTCCGTCTCTGATTTCTGTATCTCTACATTTAACTTCAAAAACATCTTTTCTTCCCCAACTGCTCGATTCTCTTTTCGAGCTCTGAACTTCGCTGTAAGAAATCCACTTTATAACTTCTAATTCTGTTGGTATCACTCGCAACCGTTCCTCCAAAGACTGAGCATTATCTAAGCTTGGTCCCGGGATATTATTATTGATTCTCTTGCTTAGCCATGCTTTGTATTTTAGAAGTTACCGTTTCGCCCGCAGCTAGCCTCTTCATTCGATATGTTTGTTTCCAAGCATTTGTCGTTTCTTTGATCTTCTTCTTGTATCCCTCTCCTGTATAAGAGAACTCACTTTGGTTTAACCCATGTGTTGCCGGCACGAACTGTCTAGACTGGTATTGTCTCGCCGCTAGCAATGGGGCATACCCGATGGCTCCCCAAATTCCGGGTAGAGGTACCCAATTGAAGTCTCCACATCTATAAAGTATCTCTCCAGGCATCATTTCAGGGAGCTCTCCACTCAACGTCTTTTCCTTGAAGGTTCTGAAAAATTGCCATCCATCCCTCTTCTGTTACGTCCTCTCTTCTTGACATAGCTGCTTCCTCTTTTATTGGAGAACAGTCTCTATGAAAAGGTCGATAAGAGACTCTGTCCATCTTCCAAAAATGTCCGTGAAACCATACCATCAATAGCTGGGCGCATCCGATAAACCTTCCCTCTCCCGCTCTTCTGCATGCATTTAGCGATCTGAAAGTTTCCGCGAGAATCGCTGGGACAGGTGTGACTTGCTTATCCAATCGATCGAATAGATCCACCACCGCTTCATCTAGTGCCTTAGAGCTTTTGGGAAGATGACTAAACCGTAAAGGCTTAGGGCGAAAATATCAACCTTCCTTCCCACGTCAGGGTGTGTCGAAATCAGATCCCTTAAATCCACCTAAGGAAAGCATCTCCCTTCACCCTTTTGCTGAATCTTGGCTGAGATCCACTGCTCACTCATTCCCGTAATCTTCATCAACTTCTTTGCCAAAGGAGGGACATAAGCAGGCCTAATATAGACCTTATCGACTTGCATCTCGGGAATACGAAGCAAAGCGGTGTATTCTTCTATTGTTGGCACCAAATCCTCCTCCCCAAAAGTGAAACAGCTGTATGCGGAATTCCAAAATTGGAACATAGCCCGAAACAAGTGTTTATCTATTTTGACATCCAACAAGTGAGATATATCACCATAGCGGCGGTAGAATATCTGTTTGGCTTCGTCTTCCCAATGGGTCCAGATATCCCGCAACTCTCGAAGCTCATTTTGCGTCACGCTAACACGGGTAAAGTCCCACAGTTCTGACGTATGACCCTCGACTAAGCTATCTCCTTCCCCGGATTGCAACTTTTCTGACCATGTGCGCACGGCCTCATTGTCCTCTACTTTATCAAGAAAGTCGTTTTCCATAGCAAACTTCCTATTTCGGCAACCGAGCAGAAATTGACACCTCTACTATATGGAATGTCATGCAAATCAACAAACAAAAACAAGTTAGTACTGCACCGTCAAACAAGCAGAATATCAATAAACGCTTATCCGGGTAACTATTTCGACATTATGCCTAGGGTAGGCTCTAGGGCTCCTATATGGGGTTTAGTTCTACAGAGGGGTACCTGAACCAGCAGATTCCTCGATCCTCACCCATTATAGGCTCATACAGACCAAGTTCGGTTCAGGGGGATACATTTCCCTACGGCCATGCGGAGGTGAAAACCTCACGAAACACGTAGGTACGTATGTCTCCCGGAAGCAATCCACTAGCCCATGCGGAGGTGAAAACCTCACGAAAGCTTAGTTTCTTACTTCCACTTAAAGGTGTGACCGACGGTCATGCAATGTAATGCCAAAATATTTCACGGGACTCGACACCATGGCACAAACGAATGCATCAAAAAGAAACATGATTTTTCAAAGACGATTTTCAAATTTTCGATCAATGGGACAAAAATTAATCAATTTGCGGCCTGACTCTCGAGGTCCCCAGTGGAGTCGCCAAGCTGTCGTAACCATTTTTGACAAAACGGGAATCGACTTTAAAAAAGGGAGTCGCCACCGATCTGTTATTTGAGGTGCGATCGGGTCACCTTGAAATGGGATATTTTAATAAAGCATTTCGATTTATTAAAATAAATTTGGTCTACGAAATGTGAGAAAACAGGTTCGGGAGTCGGTTACGTGCGAGGAAGGATTAGCACCCTCGCAACGCCCAAAATCGGTACCGAATTGATTGATCAATGTCCCAATGTTGAAAACTTGAAAATACTTAGGAAAAAAAAAAGGAATAGGTTAATTGAGTCAGGATTGGATCTCAAGATTAACTCGTTTCAAAGAGAGTGAGGTTGTCATACCCAGCACGTTAGGATATGAAGCCTCTAAACTCTGTCGGCGAGATCATCTTTGATCTTCAAATCGTGCGAAGAAGGGTATTTGAATATTTAGTCGAACAAAAAAATCGACACCCAGCACGTTAGGATGTGATCTTTCGATCTTCTAAACACAAAAATATTGCCTTTATGAAAGAAATCAATTTTGTGTGGGGTAAAATGTAGCACGAATTTTGTGGCAAAATGTAGAAAATAAAATATAATGCTAGCAAGCATATAGAACAAATATGTTAAATCCAAGTGATGATAAAATGAGTAAAACCAACATGCCACAAAGAATAATAAACGGGAAAGAATGATAAGCTAAGTGAAAGCTTTACGAGAAGACAGGAGAATAAAATTAATAACAATAGTAATGACGATAATGTGATAATAATGAAATAACACTAAATATGTGCAATAGGCCAATATGAATATGATACTGATAACGAGATGATAATATTAATGCAAAGTATATATAATAATCCTAATAATAATAATAATAATAATAATGATAATAATAATAATAATAATAAGGATATGTACAAAACAATAATATAAATAAAGTATAATAGTGGTATATACATATATATATATAAAGATAAGCGGCAATAACAACACAAATACTAATAGTACAATATAATATAAATATAGCAATAATAATTATAATAATAATAAATGAAAATAAATAAATATATAAACATTTTAAATAAGTTGGAAATTAAATTGAAATGGGATTTAAACGACGAGGACCGAAATGTAGCACACATCAGTTTACAGGGGTCAAAGTTGAAATTATAATAAACTTTAAAATGATGTCGTTTGGATTTAAACCACTGAAGATCTGTAGGACCGGATTGAGATGAGATATGAGTTTTGGGGCCGAATTTAAAATAAAGAAAGTTCAAAACCAACGGGGTTGAGAATAGTAAAATGCGGAGGGACCAGGATGGCAATTAGACCACTCGATAGAAATGCGCGGATCCTTCGGGTCACAAGCGGGTCGACGCGCGGACCTGAAGAGGGCTAAACGGCGTCGTTTAATCTCCAGTTTTAAAACCCAAAAAAAAATATCCTTCTTTATTCATTTGCAGATTTGGTTTTTCAAAAACACAAAAAAAAATGGCGTTCTCTCTCTCTCTCTCTCGGACCCGACGGTAGGACTTCCGTCCGTTTGTTCGCCGCAGACGGTGGCTGACCTTGCGGATCGGGGGGTTTTCTGACCCCTTTTCAAATAAGTCCGGAGGTAGGACTCTTTAAACCCACAAATCGACAGCAGAAACGCCCCCCTCTTTTTCATTTCAGATTCCAACCCCGGAGGGAAACCTTCGACGGCGGATCACGGGGCGAGGACGCGATCGTAGGGTAACCCCGGTGAGCCCTCTTCCTCTTTTCTTTTTATTACCTTTACAAATCTCTATATATTGACGAACCAATGAGTTTCGAAATAAAGAAGAAATGTAATCACCTTCTGCTTGTTCGGATCTGATTTTTTTCTCTTTGATTTTTTGGATTCAAAGTCTTTTTGTACTCTATTTATTCCACAAATCAGAGGAAAAAGCCCCCTGTTTTCAAATATTTCCTATTCGGCTCCCCTTTGTGGTATTCGTTTACTTGTGCAGATTTGAAATAATAAACAAATAAAAAGAACAGTAAATGACGATAGAAAGACAAAAGTAAAATCAACCTTTTCAAATTTCTGGTTTCGACTTTTGATTGATTGTTGATGATTCGTAAAGGAGTACAAGAGTTCTGTTTTCTTTCTATTTGATTATCTCTTTTTTCTCCATTCTCTCAGTGCTTTTCAAAAATCATGAATCCCCCCCTCTTTTACAACGGTTTCGGTTTTTTTTATATAACCGATTTGCAGATTTTCTTTTTATCATTTTTTCTTGGTTTCCTTGCTTGTGCGCTGCTTCTTGTCTTCTTTCTGTTTGCAGGGTATGGCGATGGTGGAGGTGTGCAGGCGGCCGTTGGTCTGTGTGTAAAGTGCGCTTATGGGGTGATGGGCATGATGACGACCGAGACAGTGGACGATGGAGGCCGAGGTGCCTAGGGCATGCGACGGTCAGAAGCGCGAAGGCCGAGGCACCTAGGGAGCTGCTGTTGGGAAGCCAAAACGACATCAGGGCGCGTGGGGAGCTAGACCGTTGAGCGCGTGGGGGGCACATGGTGGCCCAAGGGTCACGCGTGGGGGATGGGGAGGTTAGGAGGCGGCGCTGAGTGAGGGAACCCTAGGGTTTCCTTTTTGCCAAAATCTCCTAAGGTTTTGGGCTATTGGGCTGTAGTTTTGGGCTAGCTTGGAAATAGGTCATTTGAGTCTGTAAACTTGGGCTGATAGGTTAGGTTAAGTTTGGGCTTGTAATTGTAAATGGGCTGCCTTCTGTTGTAATTGGACATTTATTGGACTGATCTTATTTATTGGGTTTAATGGTCATTACTTTTGAACTGCTATTTGTATTTGGGCTTGGTATTGCATTGGGTTTAATTTGTTTTATTTTTGGTATCGGTTTCTTAATGGGCCCCGGGTTTGATTGAGGATCCGGGTAAAATTTGGTTATTACAGCTGCCCCTCTTTGCTCATGGTCGTGAAACGAGAATAGAGCAAAGACAAAAGAAGAACCAATTTTGCCCGGTCTTGGTCTTCCCCACACCTCTTCGATCTTTACTGAATTCTATCGCTTTGATCCATTCCACCGCTACTTTTGCGAGACATGACCCGCGGCTTCAATTCACCTTTCCTCAATCTCGTTCATTCTTTTAGCTCGTTCCACATGACATCTTCGAGGAAACTTCGATCCTCAAGATAATGCCTGTAGCTTCATTTTGTCCTTGGTCAATCTTCTTCTTTTTTTTTTTTTTGAATCAACAGGAATTGAAAAGTAGAAATTGAAAATACCTTAGCGCGTGAAGACGCATCAACTCACCTCTCGCAACATGAATTGATATTTTGAAAAGAAATGTAAAGACAGAAATTAAATACCTCGGCGTCCCCCGAGGCCCCAACTCACCTCTTCGCATTATGAGTTGATTTTTGAGCAGAAAATTAAAGACAGAAATTAAATACCTCGGCGTCTCCTGAGGCCCAACTCACCTCTTCGCATTATGAGTTGATTTTTGAAC
Source organism: Gossypium australe (assembly GCA_005393395.2). Taxonomy (NCBI): domain Eukaryota; kingdom Viridiplantae; phylum Streptophyta; class Magnoliopsida; order Malvales; family Malvaceae; genus Gossypium; species Gossypium australe. Next base: position 84,667,861 of record CM016618.1, on the reverse strand, counting down.
AGAAATTTAAAGACAGAAATTAAATACCTCAGCGTCTCCCGAGGCCCAACTCACCTCTTCATTATGAGTTGATTTTTGAACAGAAATTTAAAGACGGAAATTAAATACCTCGCGTCTCCCGAGGCCCAACTCACCTCTTCATTATGAGTTGATTTTTGAACAGAAATTTAAAGACAGAAATTAAATACCTCGGCGTCTCCCAAGGCCCAACTCACCTCTTCGTTATGAGCTGATTTTTGAACAGAAATTTAAAGACGGAAATTAAATACCTCGGCGTCTCCCGAGGCCCAACTCACCTCTTCATTATGAGTTGATTTTTGAACAGAAATTTAAAGACGGAAATTAAATACCTCGGCGTCTCCCGAGGCCCCAACTCACCTCTTCATTATGAGCTGATTTTAACAAAGATTGAAAGTGCGGCGTCTGGTGGGACTCGGATGTTTTCCTTCTCTTTGGTTCGGTACAATTATCGTCAAAGCTTCTTGCTTCACTGGTGTACCTATATGCGTCATGAGTGATGTTATCATGATATGCACGTGTTTGGTCTTAAATGCTCTTATGCCTTTATGATTATGTCATACGTCTTGGGTTCATTTGTCGTGTGTCTCTTTTTATTACGACTCTCCTGATGACTTATATTTATTGCTTCAACTTTTGACTTTTATCTCATGTTTCGTGCCCGTCCTCGAGTTTTATGAGTGATCGGTATTTCATGTATGTCCTCTTTTGCCCCTGTAACTTCAAGGTTCATCTTGTTGTGATCTGAGGGTGTAGGACTTGAATACCTTCCATTTATCCCACTGCGATTTTAGGACATAGGACTTGTCTCTTATTCAGCCCGATCTCTCGTTATTCAAGGTACAGGACCTGTATCAGTTTCCTTCTAATGATCACTCTTCAGGTGACTCAACCAGACGCATGTGCGTGATGCTCGCATGAATGCAGAATGTCATTTCCATTCGAGAATGATTCTAGTTTTGCACTTGGGTTAACAACGCCCATTTTCTGTCAGGATTGTGTTACTGACGCGATACCTTGTCATTTTTCAATCCTCTTAATTTGGACTCATATATTTCCAAACTTTGAGCTCGGTGAATCTTAAGCAACAATCTTGCTTCAGAATCCTGTATTGTTTAGAGGTTTCCAGAGTAATATGCAATACTCCTTTTGCGAAAGTATTATTAGTCCATTAATCGTTATTTCAATGCCGAAATGCTCAAAAGGACCATACTGATGGACGAAATGGGAATTTATTGGGAGTACAGCTCGAATCCAACAAGTTAATCAAAACTAGCATATGTAATGAGGAAGCAAATTTATTTAGTGTGTACTTTGAAAATAAAATGATAGCAGACTCGAAATGTGTACAATGGTAACTGGGTGCCCCAGATATCGCAGCTTGAGCTTCTCTGTTCGAACTTCTTGAGGACCTTTCTAAATTCAATATGTGTGTAGGGGATCCGGAGTACTTTGTCGATGCCCCCAAGGCGCAACATTCTTCTTCATTGTTATTTCTGCTACTGTATGCCCCATCAAAATCTGAGTTGCCCTTTTCGGGTTTTCAACTCAAACCCACCTTTGGTCTCAAAGCGCCCTTTTTGCAGGTTTTCGCTTTGGCCTCTCCTTTTTCTTCTTTTTCTTTCTTCTCGTTTTTTTTTTTAAATCAGACAATACCCTTGTTTCCCTAGATCAGGCCTTCTTTACTGCCTAAGGTCCTTCCTGGCTTGGCGTCTTCTTTCCTCTGAAGTCCTTGTTGCATGGGAGAGGATCTTCCTCAAGGCCCTATCATGAAATTTTCTAAGGCGATCCTTTTCATCGTAAACTCGTTTCCTCTTGATCGTGACAGATAGCTCTCAACATTGTCCCTTCCAATTCACTTGATCACATCGGGATTGGATCTATTTCGCCTCATCCAACTTTAGCTCAGCCCGTGCCCCAAAAGTGGGTTTTGACTTTACTGGGCAAAACTTAACGAGGGGGCGTTGCCCCAACGAAGATCCCGATCGATGTTCAACGAGCAAAAAAAGGGTAAACGTGACTTTTATATGCCAACATCCACAAGTTTAGGTCATCTTCCTAACAATCTTTGTTTTGTTGCCCCCCGTCTTCCTCTTCTTTTTTTTTTTTAGGCTATGACCTGGCACTTGATTTTTTGAGAAGACCGCCAACTTTTGACATTGTGTGGTTAGATATGATCTTTTCGTCCTTGGTTAATATATATTTTTTTATGACTATCGACTTTGTAATATTGGCATATGAAGCGACCTTCACCCTTTCAGTGGGGTAACCCACGACCATGAACATGAATCAATGTTGGCTAAAGCTTTTGAGGAGACTGGCTTAATAACGTCCCTGCCCCACGTGTAGACAAGGAAGGGGCACATAAGTGCTGCCCTTCTCGATTTGGCGTTTAATGCAATTTTCCTTTCTAGGTAGGTCAGTAGCTCGAACCTCCGGACTGGCTTAGTCAGGGTAGAACCATCAGCATCTGATCTTCGAATATCTTCATGGACTTCTTCTGTGGCTTAGCTTTGACAGCATACTCAATGATTCCCTGCCCTGACCTTCGGTGAGCTAAGTTTCCTCCATTCGTTAGCTCGTATTGTCCGCTGCCACTTCATAGGGCAGGGTCTATCATTCTTAATAAGTCCCGAAATAAGTCGCGATCTCTGTCATCTTCCAAGTTCTTAGATCCCTCTAGACACATATTTCCTTGAAGGGGAGTCAATAACAGTGTCGCTCATGTCATTGATATCTGGGGACCCATTGTGGGTGTGAAGGTAGAAAATCCAAAGAATAAATGATTCTAGGGATGATTATTGGTATGATGTGGTCATGAATAAAAAATGCAGAAATGTGCGGAGTAAAATGTTAACGTTTAATTAGGACGATGCATTTAATTGAAATAACAATTCTGGAAACAAGCCCATTCCACAAAAGGACTCTTGTTGCCTCTAGGCTTAAAGCAACAAGCATGTTTTGAACATTACTCTAGATTAGCTAAAATACATGGATCTCTCCGCAGTCTCATTGTTCAAAACAATCCCGGGCGGATAGGAGCGTATCATTGAAACTTCTTTGATCGCGTCATCCCTTTTTGTTGCTGCGCTCACGTTCCTTTCAAGGTAGTTAGGACACAGATTCCCTATCGAACTACCAGTACCATCAAATCGTAAAACCCCTGCATCAATAAGTCCTTGTACCCTTTTCTTGAAAGCTATACAATCTTCTGTAGAATGCCCCTGGTTCCCAGCGTGATACATGCATCTAGTGTTAGGATCATACCATTTCGGGTATGGAGGTTTCCATGGTGCCATATAGTGTGGCGATATTAATTGTTTTTCAAACAGTTTCAGGTACAGTTCCTCGCATGAGACAGGGATAGGGGTGAGTCGAGGTTTTTCAAGATTGGGTCTCGCCGGTCTTTGTTCATTTTTGAGTTGGTTTGGAGCAGGTGTGTTATTAGGTGGGAACACGGTGAATGGATTTTGGTCGTCCCTACCTGTACCGCCCATTTCCTTTCTCTTAGGGGTCTTCCATGTCCGCTCTCTCCTTTCTTTTGCCTCTGTTTGGACCATTGGTTTAGTCCGGTCCTCCTTAGGGTTAAAACACAAGCCCATTGGGAAGTTTGACAGGGTTGAGGTATTGGTCTGACGTTGGGGTCCGATAATGATGGGTGTCCCTCGCGACTGCGGGTCTGGTTGAGTTGGGGTATTCCTCGGGGAATAGACAATTTGTTCATCATCATCCGCACTGCCGACCACTGGGCCACTCCTCTTTTCAAGTCTTTCGGCGAGTAGTTGGGCTAACTGGCGCATCATATTCATTTGATCTTGCATATCCCGTTGAATTTCGGCCAACTGTTCTTGCATCAGTACTTGCCTTTGCTCTAATCTCTCCAACCTTTGTTCCATATCTTCTAGGTTAACTGGAATAATTTCACCTAATTAGGGTTTCTCCACAAGTTTTGATGCATGCAATAGATGCATGGAATGCAAAATGCATGAGATGCAAAATGCATGAAATGCAAAATGCATGAAATGCAATGCAAAATGAATGCAAAAGAAAGAGAGGCATTGATTATGAATTCGATTCCTATTAGAAGAACTTGTCTAGAAAGTGTGTTCTCTTAATAAAATGGACCGCATATACAGCCTCTTCCTCGTAGTTCAGGCGAAATCACCAAACTTCTTCTTCGTTCTCGAATATTACGACCGTGTCCCGCCTCTTCTAGCTCTTTGTTTGCTTGGTCCAAGTGGCTCTTCAGCACTCACTTACCTTTGGTGACGCACTCACTTACCTTTGGTGACGCTAATAATCTTCTGATGACTTCAGACAAATCCCCTTTTTTGTGTTCGGATGTTATGGTTATGTCCCGTAAACTTCCTTAGTGGACGTCTTTTCTAGCTCTTTGTTGCTTGACCTAGGTCGTACCTTACCTTCCGCGGTGCTCATAATCTTCTGATGACTCCTGAACAGTCCTTGTTGGTTTGCATCTTCATACAAGTCTTCTTCTTCTTATCCAGAAGTTATGGACATGTCCTATGAACTTTCTTAGTAGGTGTCTCTTCTAACTTTTTTTTTGCTCGATCTAGGCCATATCTTATCACTCACGTGTCCTCCGTGGTGCTCATAATCTTCGGATGGTTCCCGAACAATCCTTGTCGGCTTGAATCTTCATACAATGCCTTGCTTTGTTGTTTACGTAGGCCATGTTCAGCTCTATTTTATTAAGTAGCACATTTTCTTATGACATATTCTCCCATTTAGCAATCAAATGCGAATTGAAACCCCCTTTCTAAGATGATGTAATGCAATGCTAATGCATAGAATGAATGCAAAAGAGGTGTCAACTCTGATTCAATTCCCCATAGAAAACTTCCTTAGATGACAAAGCTCTTTACATAAAAGAGGTTACAAAAACGGCCTTGCTCTAACACCTAAGGCTTTAATCTTTGTCAGTAGGGAAGCTAATTCTCGCCCACGATCCGACTGTGTCTCGAATTGTATGCTCAATATGTCGGCTTGTATAGCTAGAGTTTGTAAATACTCAGCTATCTCTCGTATTCGGATTATAGCCTCCCCTATGAGGTAATCTCTATCCCTGACTTGATTCTGGGAATGGTACAGCTCCGCTTTCCTTCGTTCTTCGTTCTCTTTTAAATGCCCAATATGATTTTGACAGTGCAGTAGCTCCATTTCTAACTCTTCAGTCCTCTTTTTCATCTCTTCGATTCTACTCAGACTTGCTTTTAACTCTCTCGCTGAGTTACGGTTTCGATAATGGTCGAGGGACTTTTCTAACTCTGACGCCCTTGTCTTCAATTCGTTTCTTCTATTCTGGCCTTCTGATATTTGCTTTTCTAGGATCTCATTTTGAACCTTCATTTCTCGAAATTTCTTTTCCCATTGCTCGGATTTAGCTCTTTCTTCTTGCAACTCTTGTCGCCATTGGCTCGAAGGCTTTCCTAGTCCAGCAGTTCTCATCGAGAGGCGCATCTTTTTGTAGTCCCCCTTTAAGCTATCCAATTTTTCTTCGGCTTTGCTCTTCCCCTTCTGCACCTTTTCCGTCTCTGATTTCTGTATCTCTACATTTAACTTCAAAAACATCTTTTCTTCCCCAACTGCTCGATTCTCTTTTCGAGCTCTGAACTTCGCTGTAAGAAATCTCACTTTATAACTTCTAATTCTGTTGGTATCACTCGCAACCGTTCCTCCAAAGACTGAGCATTATCTAAGCTTGGTCCCGGGATATTATTATTGATTCTCTTGCTTAGCCATGCTTTGTATTCAGAAGTTACCGTTTCGCCCGCAGCTAGCCTCTTCATTCGATATGTTTGTTTCCAAGCATTTGTCGTTTCTTTGATCTTCTTCTTGTATCCCTCTCCCGTATAAGAGAACTCACTTTGGTTTAACCCATGTGTTGCCGGCACGAACTGTCTAGACTGGTATTGTCTCGCCGCTAGCAATGGGGCATACCCGATGGCTCCCCAAATTCCGGGTAGAGGTACCCAATTGAAGTCTCCACATCTATAAAGTATCTCTCCAGGCATCATCCAGGGAGCTCTCCACTCAACGTCTTTTCCTTGAAGGTTCTGAAAAATTGCCATCCATCCCTCTTCTGTTACGTCCTCTCTTCTTGACATAGCTGCTTCCTCTTTTATTGGAGAATAGTCTCTATGAAAAGGTCGATAAGAGACTCTGTCCATCTTCCAAAAATGTCCGTGAAACCATACCATCAATAGCTGGGCGCATCCGATAAACCTTCCCTCTCCCGCTCTTCTGCATGCATTTAGCGATCTGAAAGTTTCCGCGAGAATCGCTGGGACAGGTGTGACTTGCTTATCCAATCGATCGAATAGATCCACCACCGCTTCATCTAGTGCCTTAGAGCTTTTGGGAAGATGACTAAACCGTAAAGGCTTAGGGCGAAAATATCAACCTTCCTTCCCACGTCAGGGTGTGTCGAAATCAGATCCCTTAAATCCACCTAAGGAAAGCATCTCCCTTCACCCTTTTGCTGAATCTTGGCTGAGATCCACTGCTCACTCATTCCCGTAATCTTCATCAACTTCTTTGCCAAAGGAGGGACATAAGCAGGCCTAATATAGACCTTATCGACTTGCATCTCGGGAATACGAAGCAAAGCGGTGTATTCTTCTATTGTTGGCACCAAATCCACCTCCCCAAAAGTGAAACAGCTGTATGCGGAATTCCAAAATTGGAACATAGCCCGAAACAAGTGTTTATCTATTTTGACATCCAACAAGTGAGATATATCACCATAGCGGCGGTAGAATATCTGTTTGGCTTCGTCTTCCCAATGGGTCCAGATATCCCGCAACTCTCGAAGCTCATTTTGCGTCACGCTAACACGGGTAAAGTCCCACAGTTCTGACGTATGACCCTCGACTAAGCTATCTCCTTCCCCGGATTGCAACTTTTCTGACCATGTGCGCACGGCCGCATTGTCCTCTACTTTATCAAGAAAGTCGTTTTCCATAGCAAACTTCCTATTTCGGCAACCGAGCAGAAATTGACACCTCTACTATATGGAATGTCATGCAAATCAACAAACAAAAACAAGTTAGTACTGCACCGTCAAACAAGCAGAATATCAATAAACGCTTATCCGGGTAACTATTTCGACATTATGCCTAGGGTAGGCTCTAGGGCTCCTATATGGGGTTTAGTTCTACAGAGGGGTACCTGAACCAGCAGATTCCTCGATCCTCACCCATTATAGGCTCATACAGACCAAGTTCGGTTCAGGGGGATACATTTCCCTACGGCCATGCGGAGGTGAAAACCTCACGAAACACGTAGGTACGTATGTCTCCCGGAAGCAATCCACTAGCCCATGCGGAGGTGAAAACCTCACGAAAGCTTAGTTTCTTACTTCCACTTAAAGGTGTGACCGACGGTCATGCAATGTAATGCCAAAATATTTCACGGGACTCGACACCATGGCACAAACGAATGCATCAAAAAGAAACATGATTTTTCAAAGACGATTTTCAAATTTTCGATCAATGGGACAAAAATTAATCAATTTGCGGCCTGACTCTCGAGGTCCCCAGTGGAGTCGCCAAGCTGTCGTAACCATTTTTGACAAAACGGGAATCGACTTTAAAAAAGGGAGTCGCCACCGATCTGTTATTTGAGGTGCGATCGGGTCACCTTGAAATGGGATATTTTAATAAAGCATTTCGATTTATTAAAATAAATTTGGTCTACGAAATGTGAGAAAACAGGTTCGGGAGTCGGTTACGTGCGAGGAAGGATTAGCACCCTCGCAACGCCCAAAATCGGTACCGAATTGATTGATCAATGTCCCAATGTTGAAAACTTGAAAATACTTAGGAAAAAAAAAGGAATAGGTTAATTGAGTCAGGATTGGATCTCAAGATTAACTCGTTTCAAAGAGAGTGAGGTTGTCATACCCAGCACGTTAGGATATGAAGCCTCTAAACTCTGTCGGCGAGATCATCTTTGATCTTCAAATCGTGCGAAGAAGGGTATTTGAATATTTAGTCGAACAAAAAAATCGACACCCAGCACGTTAGGATGTGATCTTTCGATCTTCTAAACACAAAAATATTGCCTTTATGAAAGAAATCAATTTTGTGTGGGGTAAAATGTAGCACGAATTTTGTGGCAAAATGTAGAAAATAAAATATAATGCTAGCAAGCATATAGAACAAATATGTTAAATCCAAGTGATGATAAAATGAGTAAAACCAATATGCCACAAAGAATAATAAACGGGAAAGAATGATAAGCTAAGTGAAAGCTTTACGAGAAGACAGGAGAATAAAATTAATAACAATAGTAATGACGATAATGTGATAATAATGAAATAACACTAAATATGTGCAATAGGCCAATATGAATATGATACTGATAACGAGATGATAATATTAATGCAAAGTATATATAATAATCCTAATAATAATAATAATAATAATAATGATAATAATAATAATAATAATAATAAGGATATGTACAAAACAATAATATAAATAAAGTATAATAGTGGTATATACATATATATATATAAAGATAAGCGGCAATAACAACACAAATACTAATAGTACAATATAATATAAATATAGCAATAATAATTATAATAATAATAAATGAAAATAAATAAATATATAAACATTTTAAATAAGTTGGAAATTAAATTGAAATGGGATTTAAACGACGAGGACCGAAATGTAGCACGCATCAGTTTACAGGGGTCAAAGTTGAAATTATAATAAACTTTAAAATGATGTCGTTTGGATTTAAACCACTGAAGATCTGTAGGACCGGATTGAGATGAGATATGAGTTTTGGGGCCGAATTTAAAATAAAGAAAGTTCAAAACCAACGGGGTTGAGAATAGTAAAATGCGGAGGGACCAGGATGGCAATTAGACCACTCGATAGAAATGCGCGGATCCTTCGGGTCACAAGCGGGTCGACGCGCGGACCTGAAGAGGGCTAAACGGCGTCGTTTAATCTCCAGTTTTAAAACCCAAAAAAAAAATCCTTCTTTATTCATTTGCAGATTTGGTTTTTCAAAAACACAAAAAAAAATGGCGTTCTCTCTCTCTCTCTCTCGGACCCGACGGTAGGACTTCCGTCCGTTTGTTCGCCGCAGACGGTGGCTGACCTTGCGGATCGGGGGGTTTTCTGACCCCTTTTCAAATAAGTCCGGAGGTAGGACTCTTTAAACCCACAAATCGACAGCAGAAACGCCCCCCTCTTTTTCATTTCAGATTCCAACCCCGGAGGGAAACCTTCGACGGCGGATCACGGGCGAGGACGCGATCGTAGGGTAACCCCGGTGAGCCCTCTTCCTCTTTTCTTTTTATTACCTTTACAAATCTCTATATATTGACGAACCAATGAGTTTCGAAATAAAGAAGAAATGTAATCACCTTCTGCTTGTTCGGATCTGATTTTTTTCTCTTTGATTTTTTGGATTCAAAGTCTTTTTGTACTCTGTTTATTCCACAAATCAGAGGAAAAAGCCCCCTGTTTTCAAATATTTCCTATTCGGCTCCCCTTTGTGGTATTCGTTTACTTGTGCAGATTTGAAATAATAAACAAATAAAAAGAACAGTAAATGACGATAGAAAGACAAAAGTAAAATCAACCTTTTCAAATTTCTGGTTTCGACTTTTGATTGATTGTTGATGATTCGTAAAGGAGTACAAGAGTTCTGTTTTCTTTCTATTTGATTATCTCTTTTTTCTCCATTCTCTCAGTGCTTTTCAAAAATCATGAATCCCCCCTCTTTTACAACGGTTTCGGTTTTTTTTATATAACCGATTTGCAGATTTTTTTTATCATTTTTTCTTGGTTTCCTTGCTTGTGCGCTGCTTCTTGTCTTCTTTCTGTTTGCAGGGTATGGCGATGGTGGAGGTGTGCAGGCGGCCGTTGGTCTGTGTGTAAAGTGCGCTTATGGGGTGATGGGCATGATGACGACCGAGACAGTGGACGATGGAGGCCGAGGTGCCTAGGGCATGCGACGGTCAGAAGCGCGAAGGCCGAGGCACCTAGGGAGCTGCTGTTGGGAAGCCAAAACGACATCAGGGCGCGTGGGGAGCTAGACCGTTGAGCGCGTGGGGGGCACATGGTGGCCCAAGGGTCACGCGTGGGGGATGGGGAGGTTAGGAGGCGGCGCTGAGTGAGGGAACCCTAGGGTTTCCTTTTGCCAAAATCTCCTAAGGTTTTGGGCTATTGGGCTGTAGTTTTGGGCTAGCTTGGAAATAGGTCATTTGGGTCTGTAAACTTGGGCTGATAGGTTAGGTTAAGTTTGGGCTTGTAATTGTAAATGGGCTGCCTTCTGTTGTAATTGGACATTTATTGGACTGATCTTATTTATTGGGTTTAATGGTCATTACTTTTGAACTGCTATTTGTATTTGGGCTTGGTATTGCATTGGGTTTAATTTGTTTTATTTTGGTATCGGTTTCTTAATGGGCCCCGGGTTTGATTGAGGATCCGGGCAAAATTTGGTTATTACAATTAGTTCATCAATCATTATTGCAATGCAACATGTAGCAATAAATTGATTTCAAAAAGAGTCGAATGAGTTGTCAAAAACTAAGGAAAACATATCTCTTTGAAAAGAGGAAAAGATCAAAGATAACAAAGGTAAGATGCCCTAGATATCATGATTGTGTTTCTACATACAAACTTCATGAAGACTATTTTGGGTTTAGCATGTGTTTAGAAGACTCAAAGTACTTTGTGTGCCCTTCTTCGTCTATTCAATGTAGCAAAATCATTTGTATCCGAGGTGCCCTTTGTGAGTTTCGTCTTGGTTTCTCCCTTTTTTTTTTGGAAACTCGGAGCGCCCTTTGTGGGTTTTCACCTGGCCCCTTCAAGCGAAGTATTTCTTGACTGAATCTGAGTTCACGGGATTGGGCAAGCTTTTCCCATCCATTTCAGCCAGAATCAGTGCTCCTCCAAAGAAAGCCTCCTTCACCACATATGGTCTTTCCCAGTTCGGCATCCATTTTCCTCTGAAATCTTTTTGTATGGAAGGATCTTTTCAGTACAAGAGCTCCCCTCTTTAAACTCTCTTGGGCGAATCTTTTTATCATAGGCTCGCATCATTCGTTTTATCTTTGAAAAGAGGAAAAGATCAAAGATAACAAAGGTAAGATGCCCTAGATATCATTGATTGCGTGTCTACATACAAACTTTATGAAGATTATTTTGGGTTCAGCATGTGTTTAGAAGACTCAAAATACTTTGTTGGTGCCCCAACTTCATTTCTCGTCCATTCAGGTGTAGCAAGATCATTTGAGTCTGAGGTGCCCTTTGCGAGTTTTTGTCTTGGCTTCTCTCTCGTTTTTTTTTTTTGGAAAACTCGGAGTGCCCTTTGTGGGTTTTCATCTTGGCCCTTTCAAGCGAAGTATTTCTTGACTGAATCTGAGTTCACGGGATTGGGCAAGCTTTTCCCATCCATTTCAGCCAGAATCAGTGCTCCTCCAAAGAAAGCCTTCTTCACCACATATGGTCCTTCCCAGTTCGGTATCCATTTTCCTCTGAAATCTTTTTGTATGGGAAGGATCTTTTTCAGTACAAGATCTCCCTCTTTAAACTCTCTTGGGTGAATCTTTTTATCATAGGCTCGCATCATTCATTTTTGGTACATCTGACCATGACGGATAGCCCTTAGCCTCTTTTCTTCAATTAAGTTCAACTGATCGTATCGAGTTTGGATCCATTCAGCTTCATCCAACTTTATTTCCTACAAAACTCGAAGAGAAGGTATTTCCATTTCAATAGGTAGGACTGCCTCCATCCCATAGACTAATGAGAAAGGAGTTGCCCCAGTAGAGGTCCTGACAGACGTTCGATAAGTATATAGTGCAAATGGTAATTTCTCGTGTCAATCCTTATAAGTCTCGGTCATCTTCCCCACTATCTTCTTGATGTTTTTATTGGCCGCTTCCACTGCCCCATTCATCTTTAGACGGTATGGTGACGAGTTGTGGTGTCTGATGTTTAATCGACCGCAAACATCTGCTATTGTGCTATTGTTCAAATTCAATGCATTGTCTGATATGATCCTCTCGGGCATTCCATATCGGCAAATGATCTCCTTCTTTAAAAACCGACTTACTGCCGATTTAGTGACGCTAGCGTATGAAGCAGCCTCTACCCATTTCGTGAAGTAGTCAATGACCACAAAGATGAATCAGTGTCCGTTTGATGCTTTCGGTGAGATTGGTCCAATCACATCCATGCCTCACATGGAAAAGGGCCATGGGGAAGTCATCACGTGTAACGGTGACGGGGGTACATGAATTTTATCTCCATAAATCTGACATTTATGGCACCTCTTGGCATAGTTGATGCAATCTCCTTCCATAGTGGACCAATAATACCCGAACCTCATGATCTGCCTGGACATTGTAAAACCATTGGCATGTGTTCCACAAACGCCCTCGTGGACTTCCTCCAAGATTCACTTAGCCTCAACGGCATCCACACACCTTAGTAGCACTTGATCATTTCTCTTTTTGTACAAGATGTCACCATCTAGAACATAGTCAGAGGCCAATCTTCTGAGTGTCCTTTTCTCATTCTCAGCTGCATGCTCTGGGTATTCACGATTCTTCATATATCGCAGTATATCATGATACCAGGGGTGATCATCTCTTTCGCCCTCTTCCGCAGTATAACAATGAGCTGGAGATTCAAAAATATTCATCTGAATGGGTCTCATATCTTCCGGTCTATTCACTTTGATCATAGAAGCTAGAGTTGCCAAGGCATCTGTCATCTGGTTTTCATCATGTGGGAGATAATTAAAAGTGATGTCGTCAAACTTCTCAATCAATCCCAAAACTATCTTCCGATATTCGATTAGTTTAGGATCTCGGGTCTCCCATTCACCTTTGAGTTGATAAATCACTAGTGTAGAATCTCCATATACTTCTAGCACCCTGATCTTCCGCTCTATGGCTGCTCGAATTCCCATGATACAAGCTTCATATTCTGCCATGTTATTTGTGCAATCAAAATCCAATCTGCATGTGAGTGGATGATAATCACCATTAGGAGACACCAAGATTGCCCCAATTCCATTTCCCACAGCATTAGATGCTCCATCAAAATTCAACTTCCACGGATTTTCTTCAGCATTTGCCACATACATTAACTCTTCATTGGGGAAATCAAAGCTCAAAGGCTCATAATCTTTCGAGGCTCTGCTGGCTAGGAATTCTGCTATTGCACTCCCTTTTATGGCTTTTTGATTCACGTAGACTATGTTAAATTCAGATAGCAAAATCTGCCACCTTGCCATCCTCCCGTTTAGAGTAGTTGACTCCATCATATATTTCAACGGGTCAAGCTTCGAAATCAACCAGGTCGTATGGTATAACATATACTGCCTTAGCCTTTTGGTTGCCCAGATCAGAGCGCAACATAATTTTTCAATCGACGAATATCTCATTTCACATTCAGTGAATTTTTTGCTGAGATAGTATATCGCCTTTTCTTTCCTTCCTGACTCATCTTGTTGTCCAAGCACACATCCCATGGAGTTATTGAACACTGATAGATACAGTATCAATGGTCTATCCGAATTTGGTGGAGATAGCACTGGGGCAGTTAACAGATATTGTTTGACTTTGTCAAAAGCTCTCTGGCATTCTTCGTCCCACACACCTTGGTTGTGTTTCTTGAGAAGATGAAATATAGGATCACATTTCTCAGTTAACTGCGAAATGAACCGAGCAATGCAATTTAATCTTCCAAGAAAACCCCGAACTTCCTTTTGAGTACGTGGTGGAGACAAGTCTTGTATAGCTTTGACCTTATCCGAGTCAACTTCAATCCCTTTCTCGCTGACAACGAAACCCAGCAGTTTCCTTGATCGAGCTCCGAAAGTACATTTGGTCGGGTTGAGCTTCAATTGGAACTTCCACAACCTTAGAAACAACTTCTTCAAAACTTCGATGTGTTCTTTTTCCGTTCGAGATTTGGCGATCATATCATCAACATATACTTCAATCTCTCTGTGCATCATGTCGTGGAACAAAGTCACCATGGCCCTTTGGTATGTTGCCCCTGCATTCTTCAGCCCGAATGGCATCACCTTATAGCAGAAGGTGCCCCACAATGTTATGAAAGTGGTTTTCACCATGTCCTCAGGGTGCATCTTGATCTGATTATATCTGGAAAATCCAACCATGAAAGAGAACCACGAGTACCCCGCCGTGTTATCCACCAACGTGTCAATATGAGGCAAATGAAAATTGTCTTTTGGGCTGGCTTTATTTAGGTCTCTGTAGTCTACACATATCTGGACCTTTCCATCTTTTTTCGGGACAGAAACTATATTGGCCACCCACTCTGAGTATTTGACCACCTGTAGAAAACCAGCATCAAACTGTTTCTTTACTTCCTCTTTTATTTTCAACACTACATCAGGCCTCATCCTTCGTAGCTTTTGCTGCACTGGCTTACATTCTTCCTTTATGGGGAGGCGATGCACTACAATATCAGTACTTAGACCAGGCATGTCTTGATATGACCACGCAAAGACATCTTTGAATTCCCGTAGTAACTCCACCAGGTTTTGTTTGGTTTCCTCAGTTATGCGTGTTCTGATTCTCACCACATTTCCTTCTTCTAAGGCTATGTTCTTTGCCTCCTCTTCATGGGGTAAGATTTTTTTTTCTTCCTGCTGTACCATTCTCAACAGATCCGGTGATAAGTCACCATCTCTGCCACCTTCAAAATCTTGAGATTCTTCTAAACACATGTCACGCTTAAAATGGGCCTCTAGGTCCGTAGTATCGTTGCTTACATCGTTGATCTCTAGGGACCTGTGGTGGGTGTATGAAGAATAAATGAATTTGAAGACAATTATTCATGCCATGAATGAGAAAAAAAAATAATTTGATAGAGAAAAACACAAAATATGGATCGAAATGCATTTTATTCCAATAAAGATTTGAACATGAGCCTTTTTCACAAAAGAAATCACATTGTTCTTAGGTTTGAAATAATATGTGCGTTCTGAACATTACTCTGTGTAATTTCTAAAAACTACAGGTAGTTCCTCTACAGTCCAATTGTTCAAAACGCTCCCTGGTTCATACGGGCGAATGCCCGCCAAGTTTCTTTGTCCGGTTTCTTCCTCATGTATAGCATTGATGTGAGGATCTCTAATCAATAACCCCCTCTCAGGGTGAATTATCCCTCTAGATATGAAAGTTTGGGATATGTGAGGAATCGTCATTGGTTCTCATTGGACTTCTTCTCTGTTTAATCGGGCCCTTCTTCTCTCTTGTTTCTTCTCTATTTTCATTTTCCTTTCTCTAGCATTAGGCTTAAAACCCAAGCCAAAATGGTCTCTCTTCTCTTTCAATAACGGTACTTGAACTTCACCTTGGAGATATCTGCCTAGTCCCCTTCCTGGTAAGGCCCCCGTACTGACCATCATCTGTAGGCCCATCTTCGTGGTCCTGGATATCTTGGGTACCAGAATCTCATTCCTCTTACGAATGAATGTCGCGTTGACGAACTCTAAAGATCGGAAAGAGCATTTGATGGCCTCTTCATTTGCCTCTACATATGGTGCATCATTGGTAACAGTCGCTATGATGTCTTCTTTTGTGTTTATAGTGACGAGTCGACCATCCGCCACCAGCTTCAGTTTTTGATGGAGGGATGAAGGTACTGTCCCCGCCGAGTGAATCCAAGGCCTACCCAGTAAGCAATTGTACGAGGGCTTGATATCCATCACCAGGAAATCTACTTCATATGTATTCAGCCCAATTTGTAATGGTATGTCTATCTTTCCCATCACTCTCCTCTCGGTGCCGTCAAACGCTCTCACTATGTTCTGGCAAGACTTCATGTGAGAACTGTCAATTGGCAACCTTTTCATGGTCGATAATGGTAAGACATTCAAGGCCAACCCATTGTCGATTAACACGCTTGGTAGTATAGATCCCTTACAATGAGTAGTTATATGCAAGGCCTTGGTTGATCCCATACCTCCAGATGGGATTTCATCATCACTGAAGAAGATGAAGTTATCAGCACTTATGTTACTGACTAATCGGTCAAGTTTATTGACAGATATATCTTTAGTAACGTAAGTCTCGTTCAGTACTTTCATCAGTGCCTCACGATGTACTTCTGAACTCAACAGTAAAGCTAGCACAGAAATGCGGGCCGGTTGCTTACGCAGTTGCTCCACTACACTACATTCACTGTGCTTTAAGAATTTTAAAAATTCTTTCGCTTCTTCTTCCTTTACAGGTACATTGATCAGGGCGCTAGGTTCTTTTTCTAGTTCGACTCCCGTAGCCTGCAATCTTGTTGGTTTTATTCTGATGCCTACTGAGTCATAACGCTTCCCACTTCGCGTGTGGAACCCTTCACTTTGGCTCTCATTGGCAGTGCCAGCTGAGCTCTCTACTCCTGGTGTCGTTACATTACAATTGTAGCTCCATTGTACCTTCTTGTTATCCTTGTAAGGAAAGGACACTGGTTTCTTGATTATGATCTTAGGGGCCATTTGAGCTCCGCTTTCTGGATC
The DNA here is from genome assembly GCA_005393395.2 of Gossypium australe. Classification (NCBI taxonomy): domain Eukaryota; kingdom Viridiplantae; phylum Streptophyta; class Magnoliopsida; order Malvales; family Malvaceae; genus Gossypium; species Gossypium australe. The sequence continues at coordinate 84,651,292 of CM016618.1, read as the reverse complement.
TCTCGAGCGGGAAATAATGATCTTCGGAAAATTAACCTTTTGACGGGTCGATTCTCCTTCCGTCGCATGTATGCTTCCTCCTTCCGAGCTTTCTTCATAAAATTCTAGCTCCTTATTGTTCATGAAGCTCTGCACTAATAATCTGAACTCCGCACATCCCTGGATTTCATGTCCTTTAGCTTTGTGGAACTCGCAGTAATTTCCAGATTCTTCACCTTCTCCTCCGAGACTTGACTTTATCAGCCCTCTTTTTAACATCTCCCTCCAGACTGTTCTCAGTGGGGTTTTTACCTCTGAGATGTCTACCTTGGTCCTTTTCACTACCTCTTCCCCGATGGCATTTATCGCCTTATCCCCATGATTGGGTAATGGGTTCCCCGAACCAGGTATATCGTCGAGCTCCACGATCCCCATCTTGATGAACTTTTCAACTACCTTTTTGAAGGCAGTGCAGTTTTCTATCGAGTGGCCCGCTACTCCTGCATGGTACTCGCATTCAGCGTTCGGGTCGTACCATTTAGGATATGGGGGCTGTAATGGCTTTAGATAAAATGGAGCTACGATGTGTGCGTCGAACAGACGTTGATACAGCTCCCCGTATGTCATCGGGATTGGCGTAAATTGGGGCCTCTCAAAATTTTGTCTTGGGTCTGGCTCTTGTCCTGTCGTCCCCTGTTGCTTGCCAGTCACTACTTTTAGCGGGCTAACTGTAACTGTTTTTGAGTACCCTTTGTTATAGGTACTCACATTGTTTACCTCGTTATCCCTTTTCTTAGGAATAGATTTCCTAGAGACCTCTCCTGTTTCGATCATTCCACCCCTTATGGCGTTTTCGATCATTTCCCCAGCCATGACTATATCTGCGAAGCTCTTAGTGGTGCTCCCTAGCATGTGGGTGATAAACGGGGCCCTTAGTGTACTGATGAAGAGCATGGTGTTCTCTTTCTCTAAGAGGGGCGGTTGGACTTGCATCGCCATATCCCTCCATCGTTGGGCATACTGCTTGAAGCTCTCACTTGATTTCTTTTCCATGTTCTGTAGCATGAATCTGTCAGGTGCCACATCTGTTACATGGCAATATTGTTTCATGAAAGCTTGAGCTAAATCCTCCCATGAACCATGTAACACCTCTCACCCGTATCCAACACCAGAATAGGGTTTGAGGCATTATCGGACTTAAAATTCACAATCATACAAAACCAGGTTACCAAATTTCGCCCAAAATTTAAAACTTTTCAGACACATGCATTTGACATTGTCATCTATTTAATCACTTATACTATGGACAAATAGGCTTACGAGCCAAAATCATTATAAGCCACATCTCATGGCTGTAGTTAACAAATCAATATAAGCTAATACATTTGGCTAATCACAACAACATCTGTCATAGAAAAACTAAATCCTTATACATGCCAATACTCCTAGGATAATGGCTCGATAGTGTGATGCTGCCTCCGACGATCTCCAACCCTGAGCTGACCTAACAAAACTAAAAGAATGGAAAGGAGGGAGTAAGCTTTACGCTTAGTAAGCTCGCATGAAAATAATAAGCAATACGATAACATGCTATTTTCATATTCTTTCCATTCATTCAAATTCCAGCTAAGCTGT